>OX451219.1:52525613-52794003 GCA_949628195.1 Phasia obesa | reverse complement strand
TGACATGACATATGACACTCATCTGTTGATCTTTAGTAATGTCAAATAAATTTAATTCCTGTAAAACATATTCTAAATAAGAACTCGGTGATAAATACACTAAAAATTAATGTTCACTAATCATTTTAGATAAAAAACAAAATATTTATATATTTTAGCGACTTTTTTCTATTTTTGCGTATTTTAATTATTTCGATTAAATTTATTTTTTGTGATTATTTAAAAAAAAATTAAATTAAAAAATGTTGTATATTTAGAGGCAAATTTTAACTCAAAACTGTTTTGGCGACTTTGCACATCGATTTTGACGAAATAGGTGAAAATAAATCTGATAGTCCTGGTTCTGGATGCAAAATTTGGAGTAGAATAAGTTGTCGGCGTCAACGTTGAGTTGAGTTTGTTGTAAGAAAAGAACTAAAATTAAATTAATTGTACTTTTATTATACTACTCTGCTTAATTTTCCCGCTTCACATATACTTATTTTTACAACCTTTTATATATACACACATTCTCAATAAAAGAAGCTCATACAAAACTCCACGCGCGTTTTTATTTAGCCACAAAAAGGTTAGTTTATTTTCCGGTAATTTCAACAGGTTATGGGGATAGACTCGAAAAATGGAGCGGGTTATAGAAATTGAAAAATTGACGGGTAGAGATAACTACCATAGCTGGAGATTTGCTGCAGAGCATGCGTTAAAGCTTCAGGGATACTGGAAGTCAGTTCTTGGTACTGAAACAGATGCAGCCATCAATGAAAGAGCAATGTTCAGGCTGGTATTGTGTATTTCGTCGAACTTGTACATGCACATTCAAGGTATAGCAACGGCAAAAGATATGTGGCAAAAGTTAAAGGGCACGAAATTGGAATAAGCGTGAATGATTATGGCTATAGAGAGCAGTGGCATTATGATAACAGCTGATTCAATAAAGACAAAACTCCTTCAAGATTTTGATTGTTACAACAATCTATCAATCCCAAATACGTCCGCTGATGCTGCAATGATAACCAAACGAAAATTAAACGGTGTAACTTAACTGAACAACAATAACAAAATGCGTAATTTGTTACAAATGCAGAAAAGAAGGCCACATAGCAAGAAATTGTAAAACCAAAAATTTTAATCACCCCACAAACAAAAATGCAGCAACATTAACAGTGGCACTTAATTTCCAGTTTAATTGCATTAAAGACCATTGGTTCATTGACTCAGGAGCTACGACTCATATGGAAAATTGCAAATATCAATTTAAAACTTTTGAAAAATTTACATCAGAAGTAACTGTTATGGTAGCAAACAAGAATAGTTTAAAAGTTATGGGTAAAGGTGATATTTCTATAAATTTAAAAGTAAATAACAAATTGGTAAAAGACACTATTGAAGATGTTTTGTACGTACCGGACCTTTGCACGAATTTAATATCAATCAGTCAGTTGGTAAAAAACGGTATGAAATCAAGTTTGCAAATGAAAAATTCATCAAATATAATAGCTTGTCTATGCCAAGACGTCAATAAATTGGATTTGCATTCGTCAAAAAAAAATGTTGTTTGTCTCTCAAAAGAAGTTTTACATAGACGTTTGGGGCATTCCAATAACATTAATAAACAATTGTTAGAAGGCTGCAGTGAACAAAATTCGAAAGATGAAAAGTGTATCCCTTGCTTACAAGATAAGCAAGCAAATTTGCGTTTTAAACATTCTATAAGCAAAACAAATGATATTCTTGAATTGATACATGCGGATGTATGTGGTCCCATGGAAAAATCATCCATAGGTGGTGAATTATTTTTTCTTTTATTTTTGGATGATTACACCAATAAAGTTTTTATTTATATGTATACATATTAAAAAACAAGTCTGAAGTTTCAGCCTGATTCCAAATTTTTACGGAAATGGTAGAAAACCAAACCAATAAGAAAATAATAATATTGCGTTCAGACAATGGCCTAGAATTCTGCAACAGGAAATTGAACACCATCTGTGAACAAAGTGGTATAATACACCAGACGTCAGCTGCCTATACCCCACAGCAGAACGGGAAGGCTGAGCGCATGAACAGGACAATTGTCGAAAAAGTACGTATAATGATGTTTAATGCAGGATTGGAAAAG
Source organism: Phasia obesa (assembly GCA_949628195.1). Classification (NCBI taxonomy): domain Eukaryota; kingdom Metazoa; phylum Arthropoda; class Insecta; order Diptera; family Tachinidae; genus Phasia; species Phasia obesa. Next base: position 52,791,887 of record OX451219.1, on the reverse strand, counting down.
ACATATTGGGCTAAAGCAATTAACATGGCAGCATATTTATTGAACAGATCTTCTCACAAAAAACTGAACAATAAATCGCCAGAGGAAGTATGGAGTGGCCGAAAGCAGAATCTATCCTAATTAAGAGTTTTCGATGGTAATGACGCCAAAACAACATAGAAAGAAATGGGACTCAAGATCAAAAAAATGTGTCATGCTTGGATACAAAGCATATCGATTGTATGACCCTATTTTGGGAAAAATGCACGTGAGTAGGAACGTAGTATTTCTAGAAAATAAAATGTATTTTTTACAAAGTGGTTCTGTGGTTCTGATAATAATCAGCTGGCAGGGAAAAATATTTCTAAAAGTGATGAGAATTTAGTGAGGATATCACTTGCTGGGAATTCCAATCACATCACTTAGAAAATGACTTAGACAACAGTGAGGAAAGCTAGGGGATCAATGAAATACAACAAAATTTGTCAACTTATGATCTGCGTGATGAAGAATTTTCAGGCTATTACCAGTAATGAGAAAAAAAAATGGCAAAATGCGATAGACGAAGAAATCAACTCCCTAATTGAAAACAATACATGGAGCGTCGTTGATAGCTGTGGAAATGAGAAGAAATTAATTACAAAATGGATTTTCAAGTTAAAACATAACGAAAATTGCGATGTTGTGCGGTAAAAGGCGCGTTTAGTGGCAAGAGGTTGCTCCCAACGTTCTAAGATAGACTACAATGAAACCTATTCGCCAGTTATGCGGTACTCTTCATTGAGCTACTTGTTATCGATCGCTGTTCAATACGATTTGCGAATTAATCATTTGGACGTTTGCACGGCCTTTTTACAAGGTGACCTGGAGGAGACAATTTTTATAACAATACCTGAAGGGAAGGTACTAAAACTGAACAGACCTATATATGGCTTAAAACAGTCTTCGAGAATATGGAACCTAAAATTGAGTGAAGTTGTTGAAGATCTTGGACTAGTGCAACTTAAAAGTGACCAATGGATCTATTTAAAAATTGATAATGGATTAGTTTTGGTAATGGCCATTTATGTCGATGACATTTTAATATTTTGGAACGACGAGTAACAAAAGCAACACTTAATTGAAATTGTGAAAAATAAATTTAAGCTTAAAGATTTAGGGAAGGTAAAATCATTTCTTGACTTAAGAATAATGAAGGTTTAACAATTTTAACAATGAAACGAATGAAGGTTTAACAATAGATCAAACTGCATATATCCAGACAATGTTTGAACGTTTTGAAATGTCAGCCTGTAAACCAATATCTACGCCAATGGACGTGAATGTTAGGCTGAGTTCCATGCAAAGTCCAAAAAGTGATATAGAAAATCAGAAATGTTTAATCTGCCTTATCAGGAACTTATCGGCAGCTTATTGTTTGCGGTACAATTGATATACATATGCTTCACTGTTAATTTTTTAAGTCGGTTCATCAATAATGGCACGCAACAGCTGCCGAAGTACAACATTTGTTGTAAACATTTCAAGAGTCTACCTATTACGCTTCAAAAAAGAAGGCTATCTACGTAAAAATCATGTCTCTGTCGCAACACCCTTTAATTTTGTTATAGCGGCCATGGCAATTCTCTTTCTATGAATATATAAAGAGTCTACCTATAACTATTAAAAAAAAATATGTTGCCATACGTGAAAAACATGTCACTGTCAGAACACCCTTTAATTTTTAGTAATTGTCATAACGGCCATGGCAACCCATCTTCTATACAAATTGTAAAAGTCTCCCTATTACAGTTCAAAAAATATGTCGTTATACATGCAAAACACGTCACTGTCGAAAAATCCTTTAAATTTGTATTATTTTTATAGAGGTCATAGTAATACACTATTTGTTAAAATTTCAATAGTCTATCTATTATGGTTAAAAAATTAGTCAACGTGCATGCAAATCACGTCACTGTCGGCACACCTTGCTGTTATAGTGGCCAGAGTAATACACATCCTGTCAAAACTTCAAGAGTCTACCTATTATCGTTCAAAACCTATGCCATATATGTACATACAAATCACGTCACTAACGGAACACCCATTTATTTTTAGGTTTAATATTGTATACTTGCTTATAACGAACACAGTTTAAATCACTACAAATTTTAAGTGGTTGCTTCCTATAGCTCGAAAAATAAAGACATAAAGGCAAATAACACGTCACTTTCGGGAACATCCTATAAGTTTTAGTACTTGTTGCTATAGTGGCCACAGTTATACACCTTCTGTGAAAATTTCAAGAGTCTACCTATATGGTTCAAAACTTAGGCCTTATACAGGGTGGGCCAAAAGAAACCAAGGGGTGTAAAAGTTTAATAACTTTTTTGTTTATTAACTTTTTTTATTTTTTCTTTCAGATTATATAGACAACACTTGGAATTGTATTATTTAAACCAGAGATCAATTATTTTAACGCAAAGAGCATATCGCCGACATTATTGAAAATTTGATTATGAGTGATGAAGCTCATTTTCATTTGAATGGCTTTGTTAATAAGCAGAACTGTAGGTTCTGGGGTTCTGAAAATCCAAGAGCCATTCATCAACGCCAATTGCACCCCATCAGGTGTACAGTATGGTGTGGGATCACATCTGAAAATGTCATTGGGCCCTACTTCTTCGAGAATGAAGATGGAAGTGCTGTAACCGTAAATGGAGAGCGGTATCGGTTTATGATAGAAAATTTTTTACGTCCTGCTCTTGAAAACAGACCTGGTATGTGGTTTCAGCAGGACGGAGCCACTGCCCATACTGCCCGAGACACAATGGCACTTTTAAGACAAATTTTTGGAGAGCCCTTGGTTTCTTTTGGCCCAAGAAACCAAGGGGGCAAAATTATACACCTTCTGCAAAAATTTCAAGATTCTACATATTATGATTCAAAACTTAGGTCTTATAAATCAAAATAACACCACTTTCGGAACACCCTTTAATTTTTAGGTTTATTTTTTAGACTTGTTTATAAGGCAAACTACGTTTTTATTACAGTTTGTAAATTTTTAGTGTATGCCTCCTACAGTTCAAGAAATAAACACATATTCGTGAATAACACCTCTCTATCGGAACACCCTATAAGTTTTAATTTTTGTTGTTATAGGGGCCATCGCTATACATCATCTGTAAAAATTTCAAGAGTCTACCTATTACGGTTCCAGAGATAAAAGGAGCTGACAGACGGACAGACATTGTAGCGAAAACAATAGGGTTTCGTTTTTACACTTTGTGTACGGAACCCTAAAAAGCGTAAGGGTGCGAACAGAGTGGCCGGTTTTTGCCGAGATGAGCCGACTGACGCTTATTGCGAGAACCAATGCGAGAAAACTGGAACTATACAAATTAGTATAAATAAGCGCGAACAGGTGATAGTGGGCGCTGAGCTGGTCAGAGCGCAAAGCTGATTGAATGAGAGAAAACAGTACCAAAGCGTATTTCAGCACCGAAAACATTGTTTATGTTATGTTGTTATGATTTCAACTTGTTTGGAAAACTTTTAAAAACAAAAATTTAAGAAAAAGTAAATAAAACATGCAATCAAAATATTAAAAAAATAATAAAAATTAAACAAAAGAAAAAAGAAAAATTCAAATAAATAATAAATTTTAAATAAAATTAAAACAATTATAAAAAATTAAAAAGAAATATAAACAAAATTTAAAAAAAAATATAATAAAAATTTGAAGAATAATTCAATTTCACAAACACGAATAAAAAAAACTCAAATGCATACAAACATACATAAAACACAAATAATAGATAAAATATCAGCGCTGATTCTCGCATCCACTACGCACACTCAAACTTGTTTCTCGCATGAACAAGTTCTCGCAATAAGCGTCAGTCGGCTCGGCTCGGCAACAAGCGGCCACTCTGTTCGCATCCTAAGGCGAGTGTTGATACAAATTTTTGCGAAGCGATAGAGTCTTTTAAAAAATATGTGGACATATTAAAGTGAAAAAATCCCAATCGATCCGTTCAGGCATTTGGGGATATGATTGTGGCTACTATATGTAATATGAGTGCCAATGCTCAAATTCGGCCAATGAAAGAAACAACAGAGTTGGTCCTGGGAATAAATTTAGATGATGTCTCAACATAATTATTATACTATTAAGTCTTTTTCATTGATTATAAAAAAAATAAATTAATTTTTGTTTATGTTGTTTTTCTTTAAAGCTGTGAAGTTTAAAGCTGTGAAGTTTCTTAAGTAGTTTTATTTTTATATTTATTTTTTATTTCTAAGTTCTGAAACTTTATTTTAAATTTCACTTAAAAATAAATGAAATTTATGTTAAATTTTTTGTTACTTTAAATAAAAGTTGTAATATGTTTAATTTTTTGTTAAAAAAAAGAAATGAAATTTACATATGTATGAGAAATTTGTTGCTACTTTTAAAAAAAGCTTTAATTTAAAGCTTGCGATAGGGATCAAAAATATCTCTTTTAAAAGGAAAGGTTGTGAGACAACTTGGACTAGAGGACCAAAAAGTAAATTATCATTAGGTTGGATTTAAAATTATTTAAAATTATTTAACAATTTATTGTATTTTAAATTTTTTAATACAAAATGAATTTAATTTTGTTGACATTTGTTTGGTGAAATTTATTTCTACACACTTTATTTTAAATTTCACTTAAAAATAAATGAAATTTATGTTAAATTTTTTGTTTTTTTAAATAAAAGTTGTAATATGTTTAATTTTTTGTTAAAAAAAAAGAAATGAAATTTACATATGTATGAGAAATTTGTTGCTACTTTTAAAAAAAGCTTTAATTTAAAGCTTGCGATAGGGATCAAAAATATCACTTTTAAAAGGAAAGGTAGTGAGACAACTTGGACTAGAGGACCAAAAAGTAAATTATCATTAGGTTGGATTTAAAATTATTTTAAATTATTTAACAATTATTTAACAATTTATTGTATTTTAAATTTTTTAATACAAAATGAATTTAATTTTGTTGACATTTGTTTGGTGAAATTTATTTCTACACACAATTGTATTTTTTTGTCTTTTTGGCGATGATTTTCAAATCAATATAATAAATATTTAAAATTAGCATTCAATCTAATGTTTTTCGCACATAAATATATTAGAAAACTACAAAATTCATTTTTATTACAAAGCAAAATAATCATTTAATTTTAACATTACTTTGTGCGTTGATAAGTGCGGTCGTGATTTTTTTAAGCTCTCCATTAACAAAAAAACAAAAACAAATTGTGTGAATAAATTCAACCAAAAGCAAAAAAAACTTGTTTTCATACAACAACAAAGTTATTTGTAATTTTTTTTCTTTTTTTTCATTCTTTTTTTTTACAACGGCATTATTGTATTGCTACTTTAAAAATAAAACAAAAACAATAGGGGCTAATTTTGATTTAAATAAAAACAATAAAACTGAAAATAATTTGAGTATAAATGCTACGCAAGTTATGTCCAAGATCACACGCGGAGATTTTAGTTGCCCAACTTTTTCAAATTTTCTTTTGAAATTGCTGTTACGTTCACACATGAAAATTTTAAAGTCAATTTTACTGTTTTGTTTTGCTTTCATTTTCTTACAATTTGACATTTGTGTTTAACGCGAAAAAATATATAATATAAAATAATTTGAGTTGAAAAATGAATTCAAAAGAAAAAAATGATTTAGTAAAATCCATAATTGAATGCATAGGAGAAGCAATCGATTTGGATTCTGACGCCGATGAAAAAAAAGACATATTAAATGGTTTGTAGTTATAATGTGTTTTGTAAAAAAAACTATAATAATTTGAAACTTTTTCAAGGTTTATCTAATTTGTGTAAAGCAGCATCGTTTCTGCCCGTAAAAGAAACAAAAAAGCAATGGATAAAACCATGGAGGAATGTGAGAGTTGAGCGCGGCTCATTCTCCTTTTTAAAAAATGAATTGCTGTTGACTGACGAAGCGTCATATAAGAACTACCTCAGAATGTCCGAGGAGCAGTTTAAGTTCGTGCTAAACTTAGTGCAACAGGATATAAGACGCGCTGACACTCCAATGAGAGACGCGATATCTCCTGCTGAAAAGTTGGCAATAACGCTGCGTTTTCTTGCCACAGGTATGTGTGATTATAAACAAAATTTATTTAGACACATAGTTAATACATAAAACTATCGAAATTTCTTTTAGGTGAAACTTATCGCAGCATAGACTACCAGACAAGAGTATCAAGATCTAAAATTTCGGCTGTAGTTCCTGAGGTATGCAGAGCAATTTGTAAGCATATGGCTCCAATATATTTAAAGGTATTGTTGTACAAAATTTTCCATATTTGAAGCTCATTTTTGGAAAACATTCTATTTATGTTTAATTTTAGTTTCCTAAAACTCCGTCAGAATGGGAAAAAATAGCAAAGGAATTTGCAATCAAGTGGCAATTTCCGAATTGTTTAGGTGCTTTGGACGGAAAGCATATAACTTTTCGGCCGTTACGAAAACACGGAGCATATTACCACAATTACAAAGGAACCAACAGTATAGTTTTAATGGCCTTAGCTGACGCTAATTGCAAATTTATATTTGTGGACATTGGTTGCAATGGTCGCAATAATGATGCTGGTGTGTTCTTTCAGAGTTGCTTAAAAGATGTTTTGGAAGATGAAAAGGAAATACCACATAACAGTGTTGTAGGAAATGGTCGAATGCTTCCATACGTTGTAGTTGGAGATGATGCGTTTCCGTTACAAACGCATTTAATGAAACCTTACCCTTATCATACAAATTTAAGGGAAAAACAAGTTTTTAACGCCAGGCTTTCTCGTGCAAGGCATGTTGTGGAACATGCTTTTGGCATTTTGTCAAATAGATTTCGGGTTTTCTTAGCTCCTATGAACTTGAAAAAGCCAGAAACTGTTGAAATTATAACTTTAGCCAGCTGCGTTTTACATAATTTTTTGTTGGAGTCTGATGACACCTGCCTTAACCAATCCATACATTCCACAATGGAAATTAATGAAAATCAGGAAAGTATGTACAATCCTAAAAAGGGACATGCAGAACATTATCGACAACAATTTATGTCTTATTTTAATAATGAGGGCAAAGTAGATTGGCTCTAATTTTTTTTTGTGTTTATACATACATATGTATGAACATATGTATATATGTACATATTTTTTATTCTGAAATAAAACAGCAAATTTATGATAACAATATTTGTTTATCTTTTTTTTTAAGTTTTGTTAAGAAATGTAATACAAAATTAAAAAATTCATTCAACAATTAAATTAATTAAATATTTGGAAGTTAACATAAAAACATAAATGGCGTGCTGATTTTCTTTAAATCTAAAAATAAAATAAATTGATTTGAATATGTATGTTTAATTTATGTTTATGTGCTTGGGTAATTACCAACCTTTAAATTTTTAATCATAATCCTCATCATCATCGTCAAATATTCCCTGCAATGATAATTCCAAAATGTCTATGGACTCTGTTGAACGAGATACAGATTGGTCTAATAAGTTTTTCTTTTGTGTTGAACAAGGTGGAGCCTCTTCTGAAATGCCAATGGCGACAGCCGAAGCACTTTTGCTACAGAGTTTTCTCATAAAACATTGAACTTGCCAGGCAGCATCGTCTTGGTCCTGTGGACGTATTTCCTCCATCCGGCATGTTACAAGATTTCCAAGCCATGCAAATTTCTTTTCGGTTTTCTTTTGATTTATGATGGTTTTGAAATTTTCAACCTCGTTTCGAAAAACGTTTATTGCACTGGAGCCCTAATTTAATAAATATTACATACATTAATACATATGTACACACATTAAATATCCAAACATACCTTTTTTCTCTTAGGTGGAGGTTCATCAATAGAATTTTCTTCAATGCTGCCTATTTCGCTTTGTAACTCCTGGATTAAGACCTAATATAACATACATACATATGTTAGAATAAATGAATTTAAAAATCGTTTCATTACTCACCTCTTTATTATTTATGCTTTCCCTAAGATTTGTATGCACTTGCAAAAAATTTAGTTGCTGGAAGCACCAAAGTTTGGTAACGTATACATCGGCAGTCCCAGCTCCACTTTTTTTGGACTGCTTTATTCTCCGTTGCTCTTGCATATATTGCGTTCTTAAATTCTTCCATTTCCTCTTTATTTCATCAATTGTAATGGAGCTGGCTACTGCTTGCATCTCCTTCAAAATGTTGTTGTATGCTTGTGCCTTTTTCACTCTGTCCAAATATTCTTTACATTTTACATTATAAATGCAATCGTTTTGTTCAATGCAAGTAATCAGCTTTTCAATTAAATCACGATTCCATTTAAAAGCCATTTTTTATAAACAAAATAATAATTGCAAGCTTTAAAAAGTTTATTTTTGATAAAAAAAGTATATTTTTTTTTGAGGCAATTTTTATTTATTAATATTTTCTTTGAATTATTCTCTTTATTTTGAACTGTAACGATATTTTCACTAATAAGCGAAACAACGAATAAAAAGAAATGTCAAATATTCAAATAAACAAAAAAAGCGAATGAGAGAATTGGTCGAAATAGCCGAGTACTGGAAATTATTTTTCCCTTTTTATTTCCCTCCCCGTAAACATCTATAAACTTAAAAATTGCGCAACTAAAATCTCCATGTGTGATCTAGCACTATACGTTCCCAATCTTGTTCATCGCTTCTGCTAAGCGATGACAATAAAATAACTACAAACTGAACATAGTGTTACCAAAACTAATATGGATAGTGTAGAAAAACCTAAGACTCAAGTGGGAATGGACAGATACATAACTGTATTGAAAAGAGGTCGAAGCCCTAAATCTTCACAGCTTGCACCAATGTCTAAAGTACATAAAGATAAGAACTCTAACGGAATAAGTTCCCACAATCGTTTTACTATCTTAGATAGCGAAACAACTGAACCTAAAACGGCACCCAGGTCGTTCAAACCACTTTCAATTTATTTAAGGGAGAAAAACTCGAGTGACTTAATAAAGAAGTTAATTACAGTTATTGGTGAGAACTCATTTTATGTAATTCCCATCAAGCGTGGCAACATTGATGAAACAAAAATACAATTTATTGATGAAAACAGTTATCGTAAAGCAGTAAACGAGTTTGAAAGCTGCAAAAAGAATTTTTATACCTATCAGCTAAAGAGTAGTAAAGGTCTACAGGTAGTTATAAAAGGTGTAGACTCATATGTTGATCCAGTTGAAATTAAAGATGGCCTACAAAAAGCAAGATTTAAGGTAAAAAGTGTAGACAATCTCAGAAATCGAGAACGTGTCTCTCAACCTCTATTTCGCGTTGAACTGGAACCTGGAGATATGAGGTTGAAAAAGAACGAAACGCACCCTATTTATAACTTGAGATATCTGTTGCACCGCAAAATAAGCGTAGAGAAACCGCATAAGCGATCAGGACCCGTACAGTATCTAAATTGCCAAGAATATGGTCATACTAGGGCTTACTGCAAGTTGTCTCCGGTTTGCGTTGTGTGTGGAGAGCTACATTGTTCCGCCCAATGCGACAAAGCAAGGTATGGCTCGAAAGTTAAAAAATGTAGCAATTGCGGTGGAAATCACACTGCTAACTACAGAGGCTGTCCAGTTTTTTCCATGGTAAGGAAAACCACCCAAAAATTAAATACTCCTGCTAAGCACCCGCTAGAATCTCGAAGAGTAGCATCCCTGAAAAACTATTTGGGAGATCTAGACGCAACACCTCAATCAGATTATTCATTATAGCGTGCTTGTAGAAACCTTAAAAGGCCAGTCTTACGTAAGCCTCCCTTGCGAACTACATCTGGAGGCTGGGCAAGGAGTGATACCGAAAAAGGCAATTTATTTGCTGAACATTTGAAAAGGGTTTTTACACCAAATATATCAACTTATGTAGTTGAGTTACCAATTGTCGAGGCTAGTGCTGCAGTACCGATAAGATTTAAATTGGGGATATTGAAAAGGCAATAACGGATTTAAACACCAAAAAAGCCCCTGGCGTTGATAAAACCAGCTCGCAGAATCCTTTTTATTGTTAATGCCATTTTACGTCTTGAGTACTTCCAGACAGAGTGGAAGGTGTCCTTGGTTACCATGATTCCTAAACCAGGAAAAGACCACACAAAAATTGAATCATACAGACCTATAAGCCTTTTATCAAATATGTCAAAGCTGTTTGAGAGGATTTTAATAACTAAGCTTAACCCTATTCTAAGCGACAAAGGATGTATTCCAAACCATCAATTCGGATTCAGGAAAAAACATAGTACGATCGAACAGACTCACAGGTTAGTCAATGTTATTAAGAAGACTTTTGAAGAGAGAAAATACTGCTCTGCTAAAGTATGGCATGAAGCCCTTATATATAAGCTAAAACTGAATTTGCCCGTAAACCTATATAAGCTGCTATATAGTTATTTAACCGAACGAAAATTTATTGCGAAAGAAGGAGATTTTTTGAGCTCACCGCAGCCAATCGAAGCCGGAGTTCCCCAAGGTAGTATATTGGGGCCATTTTTATACTTATTGTATACTTCAGACATGCCAACTAGTAACCGAGTCCACACATCGACATTTGCTGACGACACTACTTTTTTAAGCATTCACGAAAGACCCGAAGTAGCATCGCGATATTTACAAGACCACATATCCAATTTAGAAAAATGGTTGAAGAAATGGAGAATAAAAGTTAATGAACAAAAATGTACTCACATAACTTTTACACTGCGTAGAGAATCTTGCCCCCCTATTCGGATAAATAACCAAACGATACCTCAGCTTTCAGACGTCAAATATCTCGGCATACATCTTGACCGGCGGTTTACATGGAAACGCCACATAGAAACAAAGTTAACGCAAATGAAGTTGAAAGCAGTCAAACTAAACTTGGCAGAAATTCTAGTCTAGCTTTAGATTGCAAACATTTATTATACAAATCAATTCTAAAACCAATATGGTGTTATGGCATTCAATTATGGGGCACTGCCTCAGCTAGCAATGTAGATAAAATTCAAAGGCGCCAAAATAAGATTCTTCGTATAATTACATCTGCTCCTTGGTATATAAAAAACTCGAACATTATATATTTTTAGACTTAATTATTGATAGTTCAATTATATTGAAGATACAATAAATAAAAATTGCAAAAAAAAAATTTAACACCTAAAATTGAATTTAAAAAAATATCCTGTTTTTACAAAATATTTTATACAACTATGTGCAGTTTAGGTTATGTTGGGAATTTTTTTTAAAACCAACACTTATACAATTTTGCCTTCCAATACATTCTTAGACTTAGGTTTTTGACGTTTCAGTTGACTATCTATGTGTTATCTCTGGGTAAAACCTTAAATAAAATGTCGGCTAAAGCAAATCTAGATATAAGCAAGATAGCTGGGAATGAATGTGTCTACCTAATGAAAGAGTTCCAGTGTTAAATGATATTGTAATTAGTGACTATTTTGATGCCACTCCTAAGTTTGCTTATTAACCTGCCACATGCCAGTCTTGTGTGTCCGTTGAGTATTATAAACTTAGATGACAATTTTTCTGTACATCAGACTAAATTGGGAAATACTTTGTTTGGTTCTAATGAAGAAGCTGTGGAGGCCACTATGTGTGATTGATTTTAAAAACCTTGATGATATGCAACAACAAGTTTTCAAATATATCACGTTAGAGAGTTTGGTATGTAAGCTGTTAGCCCTGTCATATCCGAAGACTATAAAAGGGCTGAAGAAATGCTTGAAAGAACGATTGTAAAAAATGATCGTCGAAGCTGGCTGCTTATGGAAGCAAGATCATTTTATTTTTGAAGAAACTTTTTCAGTGGCATTAAAGCGCCTTCAGGAGTCGAAGCAAATATGAAAAAGGATGATGGTTTGGCCAATTGGTACAAAGAAAAATTTAACGAATACGTTTCAAAATCTTACGTTAAGAAATTATCTCCACAATTGAGAATGATCGTACGTATTATTTGCCCATGTTATTGTTACCAATGTCAACAAAGGTAATAAACGACGACTTGTTTTCGATGCAGCCGCGCTAGTTGAAAGTGATTTTTTAATTCCAGACTAAATATCAGCCAAAAAATCTTTTTTCAATATTATATAAGTTTCGTCAGTGCCGAATCGGAGTCTGTGCTGATATACGTGAAATGTGTCATCGTATAAAAATTCTCGAAGAAGACCAGACAGCACAGATATTTTTATGGCGAGATGGGGATAGTTAAAGACCACCTGACATTTATGTAATGCAAACCATGGTTTTCGGTTCGGCTGGTTCACCATATTCTGCCCAGTATGTAAAAAATCTTAACGCAAAAATGTATTGAGATTCCGAGTCAAGAGCCTTTAAGGCCATTGATGAGTGCCACTATATGGACGACTACGTGGACAGTTTTGGGACTGTTATTGGATTGATGACACATTCTGTTTTGCATTGAAATTTGCCAAAGTTCCTGAAGCAGTTTTGAATGGGAACCGAAGATCTACAAAGAGTGAAGTACTCAGCCTGACGATGTCAATATTCGACCCCTTTGGTCTCTTGGCGAATATGGTGATAAGATCGAAAATTCTGCTTCAGGAGTTTTGAAGATACGCTATGGAATGGAATTCCCAAATTCCGAATGAAGTATACGGAAGGTGGTATAAGTGGTAGAGCTGCAAAGTAAGCGATAGTACTATCGATAGTTTTCCTTCTGCGCACTATCGATTGATAGTCTTTCAATATCGATACTATTGCCAAATTATAAATGGAAATACGAAGTTGATTAAGCGCATGTAAAAGTCACATTTATAACTTATTGGACTCAGATTGTAATGTACAAGTAAAATAAATCATACTTTAAATCATTTCAAATAAAGAGTGCCACAACCTTTAACTAATATACTTTGGTAATAATTACACTGTGCTAGTCGCAAATTTTAACAAGCTGGGCACCTTGCTGGTAAAGCTAATTCGAGTACGCAGAATTCAATGGCATTAGCCGTTTTCTGAAGTTAGCGCTCGTATTCGCGATATTATCGATTTAAAATTTGTACGCTAAAGTACTATAAAAACGATATTTTTATACTGTGTTGACCATAGTGGTGATCAGTACAACAAACATGACTGGCCTCAACTTTGCGAATTATGTCGTATTTTTCCAAGATTAAGTAGTATGAAAATAAAAGAAGGTTTGTATTAATTTATCTTATACTAATATGTTGAAAATCTGAATTCATATTTCGTTTTTTACAGGAATACTTAATGAGCCGGATATCCGTCGCTTGATGAAGGATAAGTTATTTGAAGATGCCCTAAGTATGGATGAGTTTAAGGATGGAACTCTGTAAAAGCGGTTATTGACAACGTTTTAGGAATTAATCGGTCTGAGAATTGGCGCATTCATATAGAAAAAATGCTTACCGCTTTTCATCGTATTAACTTTAAAATATCTTTAAAGATTAATTTTTTGCATTTTCATACCAACAAGTTTGCTAAACAATCACCAGCTGATTCTGGAGAGCGATTCCACCAAGTGACGGCCAGACTTGAACACTGGTACAGTGGTGAACAATTTGGATTCGCTGTTAGGTGACATTTGCTGGAACTTAAAAGAGAATTGCTTGAAACAGAAGAATCATAAAGAAATGATTAAAAGATATGACAATAAAGCACATTTGATAAATTAATAGCAAAATAAAAAGCAATAATAAAAAAATTTCGCAAATTAATTACTTTGCGCAAACAAAAATTACCGTGTTTATATAATTTTGTATTGATTTTTAGCGAAAAAAAATCATGTCATGTAATCTTGTGTTTATTCAACAGACTTGAATTGATTTAAATTAATTTAAAAATTATCCCAAAAGCATAAAAATACCATTTTTTTATACCTTAGCTACAACTTTTTAATCGCGAATATCGCAAATACGAGCGCTAACTTCTAAAAACGGCTATTGCCATTGAATTCAGCGTACTCGAATTAGCTTTACCAGTAGGGCGCTCAGCTTGTTAAAAAAAGTTAAGTGTCAAATTCGAGCACAGTGTTATTAGTAAAATTTAGGTACCTAAATCCGGCGGCTCCGCCAAGCAGTGACTGCCGCTTAATAGTCTTCATTCTCTTTACAATCTACAGGTGAAGCTATAATATAAAATAAGTAAATAGTAAAATATAGATATTAAATTTTTTAAATAAAGTTCGGCTTATAATTTTTTTAGTTCATTTATTATTTATTGTACCTTGTAGCGGATCACCTTTATTTTGTTTTATTTTATATAATCAGTTAGCATTTAGTTATGACTACTCTACTCTATTTTTGTACAACACTAGTTAGATGCAACCAAGGCGAATTCATAACAGGTAAACTCGAGAGCTCAGGTGATTATTTTTGCTTTGTTTGTTTACCCTTCTTTGGATGTCAAAATTTGTTTACATTTTTTTGTCGATTACATTTATTGAATTTGGCGCGGCATTTCTTAAAAAAATTAAGTGCATTTAAAAGGAAAATTTAAAAGTGTGTACAAAAAGGAAAGTATTTATTATACTATTTCACTTAACTATTGTATTTTTATTAATAACTATTTTCTTTTCTTATAGTGACAACTATAGGCAGCTTCCTATACATATAACCAACCTCATGAATGAAACCTTCCACTTACATACATGTGCATATTATAGGAGCTGGTGCCGGAGTTCTTTTTATTACTTATAAGATAAGCAAATACATAGTTTTACACAACATTCATAAATAAAACACTATTTATTTATTTAATATGAAAAGCTTTTATTTATTTTAATATAAGAAAATGCAAATTACACTTTGCAAACAAAAAAACAACATGTATGCGTTGGTATATGAATAAAATTAATCGCATTTAAAACATACATACATAAATATGAACTACATGAACACAATAAAACTAACAACACAATAAAACTAACAACACATTATAACACCAAAAGTTTAAATATTCTTTTTTATAAACTTTCTTTTACTGAAAGCAAAAGTTTTACTTTTGACATTCAAAGAATATTTTACACAAACAAAATGTATGCAGTGTTGTATTGATTTTCGCCGCGAGTCTACCTTGTTTATTATGCCATGGATGCAACACTGCTGTACGGAAAAGCTCTTTCGTTGAGTTTAAAGCTTATTCTTAAAGTTAACGACCATATGTTAAGTTAAAAGCTCTTAATTGTTGGATATAAAAGCAGGACAACCAACGAAAGCAGTTCATTTCGTACTTGCAGGTTCGTTTGAGTGGTCAACAACTAAACATAGTTGTCATATCATCAAGCTTCGTGGCGACTATAGTTGTCGTTGCTTGTTGTTAAGTGTGTTTCGTTGAATAAATTATAGTTGTTTTTGGTTGCGATGGTGGCCGTAATTACTTTAATTTTTGTTCATTTCGTACTTGCAGATTGAAAGTGGAAAATTTAAATTTTATTTTTTATACATAAAACCATTCTTTAAAATAAATACAATTATTTTTGTTATAAATTAAATAAAGACACTTAAATTTGTTATAAATTGGCGCCCAACTTAGAGGCAGTGAAAAACGCCCATATAGCCGTATATTGTGTTTCAAAATTTTTATATTGCATAGTGGCAGAATTTTCTATACTTCCAAGGAGAAGCGAACGTATCGTAAAGGTATAAAAATGGTTACGCTATCAACAGAGCAATTCGAAAAACTTTTAAATGCAGTTAATAAGGCGAACGAAAAATGTGGCTTGTTTAGCAGCTATTCTGCACGTTATTGAGGGGAAAGAAATCCCTTAAAGGTGGAAGAATTTATTTCCGTCATACCAACTTTTAAAAATGTTGAGAAAATACCTGATGATGATGCGGTTAATGGTATGCCGATGCTTCAGAATGGTGGCGAGGTGTTAAGGCAAATGTTACTTCTTTTGACGATGTTGTACGTATGCTACGTGAGTCATTTTCACCTCCAAAACCAGCGTGTAGAATTTATGTCGAAATTAATGAGGCAGTCGTGTTGTCTACAAACCTCAAACATATGAAGAACCAATTTTTACACCCCTGTACGCTTTTAATTATAAAATATTAAAATCGACAGACGCCGTACATATGCCGTACATAAAATTGATACAGGCAACCATGAGCCAATTGCCTTATCTCCTTATCGATTGTCATTTGCTAAATCCCGTGAATTGAAACGTGAAATAGAAAATATGCTTGAAAATGACATCATCGAAGAATATGAAGCAGCATGGTCATCGCCAGTAGTCATGGTACCGAAAAAAGATAGATCAATTCGTGTTTGCGTATACTACAGGCAACTAAACGCAATAACCGTTCCTGATAGGTACCCATTGCCTCGTATGGAAGATTTATTGCATTTCGCCAAAAGCACTAAATTTATGACAATTCTAGATTTACAAAGTGGGTATTACCAAGTTAATAAATTATAGAATTTATTCTTAATTATATAATTGAGTCAAGTAAAAAATTAATTAAATTTGTATCTGAAACTAATTAAAACTGTTAATAGGAGCAAAAAATTTTTTCTGTGAACGTTTTAAGGCACGGAATATGAAGCCGGCTGGACTTTTGCAAACAACGAGTAGTAAGCAGCGATTTGAAGTGGTTGCTGTAGATTTATTCGGATTTATTCGGGCCTCTACCACCGACTGCGGAAGGTTACCGATGGATATTGATTGTCGAAGACGTCGCTAGTCGCTGGACAGAAATCTTCAAACTTCAAGATGATACTGCAGAGGCATGCACAATTCTTATAGATGAAATACAACAACAATTTACACCTGTTTATCACCCAAAAGCAAACCCGGTGGAAAGAAAGAATAGAGATTTGAAGAGTCAGTTAGCAATTTTGGTACAACATCAACACGATAATTGGGATAAAAGCTTATCTGCAACATGTTTCGCCATGAATACCGCAAAATGCCAGAGTACAGGATATAGTGCCGCTTACCTTACTTTCGGTAGAGAACTACTTACTTTGGATGACATCACACATGATGTCAGATCAGTAATCGAGTCTGAGAGTTTCATACCAGTAGTGCAATTCACTAACTTTTAACGATCTAACACTTGTTAAATATATCAATATGTTTTTTGATTGATTTTTGAAAATCTAACCCATTTGCGATTCACTAACCTATGGTTAACTTATGAGAAATACAAACAAAAATAAATGGCAATGATGCTAAACAAAATGGCAAAATAGCGAAAAGAACAAAGAGGAATGAAAAATAATAAACAAAATATACAAAACTGTCTACAAAAGTGCTTTATTTCTTGTTTTTTTTTAATTTTATTTCTAAAAAATTATTTAAATTCATTTTTATAAGGTATGTGTTTTAATTATAAATATTAAATATTTACCCACATATTTATAAAAATTAAACTTAAAATAACTTTTGTATGACAAATTAGTTCTAAAATCGATTTCAAATATATTTTAGTTTTTATAAATATAGGGAAGAGAATATTTTACATTATACATCTAATGGCCGACTTTATCTTTTGATATTTTGATAAAGTAAACGACACAAAAATAGTTGCAGTTAAATTAACAATACTCGACTTGTTAAGAAAAAAAGCTGAAGAAACCTAAGTGAAGATCTTAAAGAAAAAAATGTGTGTTCAACATTTAAAAATGGGGGTGGGTTAGTGCTAGTGAGGGGATGTATGAGCGCTGCTGGGTTTAGATATTTACATGTATAGTTGATGGAATAACGGACAATAAAGAAAAAAAAAATAAAAATAATATATATATATATATATATATATATATATATATATATATATATAATCTTTCTGTCTAAATTATAATCTTTCTGTCTAAATTATCACATAGATTTTCTATGGGGTTATTAGCCGGAGATTGCGGAGGGTATAATAACCCCATAGAAAATCTATGTGATAATTTAGACAGAAAGATTAGAACAAAGCCAATAAGAGACAGAGATGAGTTAATGAATTCTCTACACGAATAATGGTAACCCAAAATTTGGTTAATTCTATTCCAAGAAGACTAGAAGCCATAACTAGGAAGAAGAGATCACATATGAAATATTAAAGTTTTCGTTCTAAGTGATTTTTAAGAAAAAACGAGCACTCACTTTTTGAAGCATTATATGAAGTTATATGCTTATTTTTGTTTTACTTAGTAAAATTTGCCAATTATTTTATTTATAGTTTTAAAGTTAACATAAAAGCAAATTTGACATAATTTTGTATTTATAAAATATAGCTGGTTTAAAGTATGGACTTGATTAATTCATATATATATATATATGTACTATACGATATGCATATGTATATATAGGGTTTTTTTTACATTATATAGCAAAAGTAAAAAAATTACATATATTTTAACTAAAACGTACAGCCTGTTTTTCGAAAACAAAAGTCTTGTCACATTCGTTTTCGTTTGCTTACGATTAAGTTCAAATTTGGGGTTTTCTAAAACGTTTAAAAGCTTTCGTCAATTTCATTTTGACATAAAAATAGCTTTTTTCTTTCGTGAGGGAATATTATTGCCAATATACGTATCGGTGGAAACCACGTAAGTCAGCTGTCTTTTGCTTGACAAAAAGAAAATAAAAATTACATTTGTTGGAGGCTATTTGTAAAAATTTAAAAGTTTTTGAAAAAAGTGATAAAGGTGTTGTAAAAAATATACTTCAAATATACAAAATATAAGAATGATTGGAATGTGTCCATAATCATGAGAATCCGTCGGAATAGATCTGCAAATCAATCAGTTCAAAGAATTTGTAGACGAAACCTGCGGGATGCAACAAATTTTTTTGAACTTCCAGAAGAGCAGTGAGTAAAAGAATTTATAAAAACAAGTTTATATGCTTATGCACTTGATGCTTCCAGATTTGTGGCCAATTTTAGAGTCAGCAAGGAAGTGTATTTCATGTTGCTTCAGGAAATGGAGCCTAAGATGAATGCAGCATTTCGCAATACACACGTTCCTGCTGTAATTAAAATATCAAAGTTTTTATCTTTTGTTGCAACTGATGGATACCAATGCACAGTGGCTGAAAATCGTTTTTCGTTGGCCAAAAGTAAATTTTTTTTGTCACCGATTTTTAAAATTTTTACGTCATTTTGTAGTTAATATATCCAAATTAAGGTAGCCAAAAAATTATGTTAAAATATTCATAATTGTGGGCGTGGCATGCTGTCAAACTCAACTTTTTTTTTAAAATCTGAGAAAAAGGTGTTTTTCTTTGGTTTTTTATCAAAATTAAATGGTTACTACTCGCAAGCTATCATCGATAATGGTTTGCGGTTTTTTTTTATAATGTTGGTAGGATTATTGTCTTTAGTTGTTGTAAGTAGACACAGCTCTAGGGTTTAATATTAGGGGCGTTATGAAATATTTATGAAACTACTATATTTTCCTCAAATTTAAACTTTAGTGGAATAGAACTTCTAGGGAACAAAAGGGAACAAGAAACGTATACAACCACGAGAAAGGGGAAAGTGTCCTCTTTAAGGCTATATATACTTTTGCATATATATATATATATATATATATATATATATATATATATATATATATATATATATATATATATATATATATATATATATATATATATATATATAGCTTTGTTCTAATCTTTCTGTCTAAATTATCACATAGATTTTCTATGGGGTTATTATACCCTCCGCAATCTCCGGCTAATCACCCCATAGAAAATCTATGTGATAATTTAGACAGAAAGATTAGAACAAAGCCAATAAGAGACAGAGATGAGTTAATGAATTCTCTACACGAATAATGGTAACCCAAAATTTGGTTAATTCTATTCCAAGAAGACTAGAAGCCATAACTAGGAAGAAGAGATCACATATGAAATATTAAAGTTTTCGTTCTAAGTGATTTTTAAGAAAAAACGAGCACTCACTTTTTGAAGCATTATATGAAGTTATATGCTTATTTTTGTTTTACTTAGTAAAATTTGCCAATTATTTTATTTATAGTTTTAAAGTTAACATAAAAGCAAATTTGACATAATTTTGTATTTATAAAATATAGCTGGTTTAAAGTATGGACTTGATTAATTCATATATATATATATATGTACTATACGATATGCATATGTATATATAGGGTTTTTTTTTACATTATATAGCAAAAGTAAAAAAATTACATATATTTTAACTAAAACGTACAGCCTGTTTTTCGAAAACAAAAGTCTTGTCACATTCGTTTTCGTTTGCTTACGATTAAGTTCAAATTTGGGGTTTTCTAAAACGTTTAAAAGCTTTCGTCAATTTCATTTTGACATAAAAATAGCTTTTTTCTTTCGTGAGGGAATATTATTGCCAATATACGTATCGGTGGAAACCACGTAAGTCAGCTGTCTTTTGCTTGACAAAAAGAAAATAAAAATTACATTTGTTGGAGGCTATTTGTAAAAATTTAAAAGTTTTTGAAAAAAGTGATAAAGGTGTTGTAAAAAATATACTTCAAATATACAAAATATAAGAATGATTGGAATGTGTCCATAATCATGAGAATCCGTCGGAATAGATCTGCAAATCAATCAGTTCAAAGAATTTGTAGACGAAACCTGCGGGATGCAACAAATTTTTTTGAACTTCCAGAAGAGCAGTGAGTAAAAGAATTTATAAAAACAAGTTTATATGCTTATGCACTTGATGCTTCCAGATTTGTGGCCAATTTTAGAGTCAGCAAGGAAGTGTATTTCATGTTGCTTCAGGAAATGGAGCCTAAGATGAATGCAGCATTTCGCAATACACACGTTCCTGCTGTAATTAAAATATCAAAGTTTTTATCTTTTGTTGCAACTGATGGATACCAATGCACAGTGGCTGAAAATCGTTTTTCGTTGGCCAAAAGTAAATTTTTTTTGTCACCGATTTTTAAAATTTTTACGTCATTTTGTAGTTAATATATCCAAATTAAGGTAGCCAAAAAATTATGTTAAAATATTCATAATTGTGGGCGTGGCATGCTGTCAAACTCAACTTTTTTTTTAAAATCTGAGAAAAAGGTGTTTTTCTTTGGTTTTTTATCAAAATTAAATGGTTACTACTCGCAAGCTATCATCGATAATGGTCTGCGGTTTTTTTTATAATGTTGGTAGGATTATTGTCTTTAGTTGTTGTAAGTAGACACAGCTCTAGGGTTTAATATTAGGGGCGTTATGAAATATTTATGAAACTACTATATTTTCCTCAAATTTAAACTTTAGTGGAATAGAACTTCTAGGGAACAAAAGGGAACAAGAAACGTATACAACCACGAGAAAGGGGAAAGTGTCCTCTTTAAGGCTATATATACTTTTGCACCCGCCACGAGCCGCCTGTAGAACACTTTTTTCATTTTAATGAAATTACTCGAAAAAAATTCATATACAATGATGTATTAAATTTTCACTTTTTTGCCTAAAAGTTGATTTTTTTTTAGTTGAGGCTACGTATAACTAAAAAAAATAAATATAATACCTTCGAAAGGGTTTAATGGCTTTGTTTTGATCAGCAAAAATAAGTAATAAAATTATCACAATGGGCTCTACAGGAAGCATATGATCTCTTTCTAAATTTACCTGTTATCAAATGTTAGGGTCAACCAAAGTCATAAACAATTTTATAACAATAATTGCGACATTAAACCACTAAAGTTAAAAAACAATTATTGTCTTTAGTTGTTGTAAGTAGACACAGCTCTAGGGTTTAATATTAGGGGTGTTATGAAATATTTATGTAACTACTATATTTTCCTCAAATTTAAACTTTAGTGGAATAGAACTTCTAGGGAACAAAAGGGAACAAGAAACGTATACAACCACGAGAAAGGTGAAAGTGTCCTCTTTAAGGCTATATATACTTTTGCACCCGCCACGAGCCGCCTGTAGAACACTTTTTTCATTTTAATGAAATTACTCGAAAAAAATTCATATACAATGGTGTATTAAATTTTCACTTTTTTGCCTAAAAGTTTATTTTTTTTTAGTTTAGGCTACGTATAACTAAAAAAAAATAAATATAATACCTTCGAAAGGGTTTAATGGCTTTGTTTTGATCAGCAAAAAATAAGTAATAACATTATCACAATGGGCTCTACAGGAAGCATATGATCTCTTTCTAAATTTACCTGTTATCAAATGTTGGGGTCAACCAAAGTCATAAACAATTTTATAACAATAATTGCGACATTAAACCACTAAAGTTAAAAAACAACCCCATATTGACGCATGAGTGCAGTTTTGTTCAATTTAAGCGCTACCTGCTATGAAATTAAAGATCAGTGTGTAAAGAACATGTATCTAAAAATTTATAAAAGTACGGATTCGTCAAGGGATTACTCAGTAATAACTTAATCCTTTAAGTGTACGGATAAAACATAACAAATGCAAATAAAAATATTCAAAAGAAAATGGAGAGCTTCAGTTATAAAGAACTGGCCGAAGTGTATTTTAGAAACAAAAATCAGGAACGTTAAAATAAAATTAAACTTAAATTCGTGTAGCACCGAAATGCAAGAGCAATTATATAATTTCGTCAAAGCACTAAAAAAAAAAAAACGCTACAAAGAAGTTATGTACAGTAAACAAAAATTTTATATAAAAAGTGCAAAGTAGTTAGAAGGTCAACTTACTGTCGCTGCAGAAACAGCAAAGCAAGATAAGGCTGGAAGACCACGCAAATCATTAGTGGACAATTGCAGCGATAGATCTAAGAGGCGGAAGCTTAAAGATATTAACGATTCCTTTGGTTCTACAAATATAAAGAATCTTTCCTACATCAATTACGATCACAGAACCAATTTACAAAAGTGGATATCATTGAAAAAGTTGTTAAAGCTAGTCCTCCGAGAACAAAACGGATTCTTAAAAGTATACCAACTCCGAATGATGCAATACAGTACACAAATGAGGAGGCATTAGCATTATTTCTGGATTTGAAATTAACAAAACAGCAATATATTAAACTCAGACAGCGTGCGATTGAAAAAGGCTCAAATATATATCCAGCATATCATCACATAACCGCTGCTAAAATTGACTGTTTGCCATCAAAGGACACTATTACAATCACACCAATTTCGGCAGAGGTACAACTACAATCTCTACTTGATCACACAGCCGCACGCTTGCGCTTGCTTGAGTTGAAGAAATACGGAAACACAAAGTTAATTCTTTTTTGTAAATGGGGATGTGATGGTTCTTCGGGACAAAAACAATATAAACAAGCTAGCTGTATGTGAAAATATTTCTGACTCAGATATGTTCATGGTATCATTTGTACCATTGCGATTGAAAAAGATTTTGGAAGATTCAGAGCCTTCGACTAGTACAACGCAAACAATGGATATTTGGAAAAATGAGACACCATCTTCTACGAAATACTGCAGGCCAATCAAATTTCAATTCAAAAAAGAAACAAATGATGTTATTAATAAAGAAATTAGTGATATCAAGGCCCAAATTACAGCACTACAGCCATTACAATTACAGTTAGATGGGCAGCAAATTGAAGTAAGCTACCAGTTAGTCCTGACAATGATAGATGGAAAAGTGGGTCAGGCTTTGGCTAACACGAAGGCTGCATCCAGCTGCATTATATGCCAAGCATCATCAACCCAATTAAACCAAGTCCCAGCAAAATCATTAGATAATACCGATGCATATGAATTTGGATTATCACCACTACACGCAAGATAATATATATTATTGGCCAATAATAATATATATTATTGGCAACGTCAGATCCGTTCATATCCAGTATTCGAAATCAATGGAAAGTGGACCATCGGGATTTAGATGAAGAAGCCAAAAAACTACTAAAGAACAGAAATAGCACAGAACAAAATATGGAATATTTGCAATTAATATTTAAGTCAAATGAATAAAAATTATAGGGTGGTCCGATAGAGAGGTGTTATTCACAAACATGTGTTTATTTCTTGAGCTGTAGGAGGCATACACTAAAAATATGTAAGCAGTAATTAAAACTTAGTTCGCTATATAAACAAGTATAAAAAAATAAACCTAAAAATTAAAAGCTGTTCCGATAGTAGTGTGATTTGCATGTATAAGGCCTAAGTTTTGAACCGTAATAGGTAGGCGCTTGAAATTTTCACAGAAGGTATATAACTGTGACCGCTATACTAGCAAATACTAAAACTTATAGGGTGTTCGGATAGAGAGGTGTTATTCACGAATATGTGCTTATTTCTTGAACTGTATGAGGAATTCACTAAAAATATGCAAGCACTAAATTAAAATTAGTTCGCTATATAAGCAAGTCTGAAAAAATAAACCTAAAAATTAAGGGGTGTTCCGATAGTGTCGTGATTTGCATGTATAAGGCCTAAGTTTTGAACCATAATAGGCAGCTATAGCAGCAAATATTAAAACTCATAGGGTGCTCCGATAGAGAGGTGTTATTTACGAATATGTGTTTATTTCTTGAACTGTAGGAGGCATACACTAAAAATTTATAAACAGTAATTAAAACTTAGTTCGCATTATAAACAAGTCTAAAAAAATAAACCTAAAAATTAAAGGGTGTTCCGATAGTGGTGTGCTTTGTATGTTTGGAAGTTTTGAACCATAATAGGTAGACTCTTGAAGATTTTACCAAAAGTGTATAACTGCGGCCACTATAGCAAAAAATACTAAAATGTAGGGTGTTACAAAAGTGACGTGTAATTTACGTTTATGTCTTTTTTTGAGCTGTAAGAGGCAACCGCTTACAATTTGCAGACAGTAATTAAAACTATGTTTGTTTTATAAACAAGTATACAAAATTGAACTTAAATATTAAAGGGTGTTCCAATAGTAACGTGATTTGCATGTATATAGCCTAAGTTTTGAATGAATAGGTGGAATCATGAAATTTTTACAGGTGGTGTATAACTATGGCCACTATAATAAATAGTAAAAATTAAAGGGTTTTCCGCCACTGACGTGATTTGCATGACAAAGCCTTATTTCTTGAACCGTAACAGGTAGACTCTTCAAATTTTGTACAGAAGATGTGTTGCCACGGCCGATATGACAATTACTAAAAATTAAAGGGTGTTCCGACAGTGACATGTTTTTCACTTATAGTGACTTATTTTTTAACCGTAATAAGTAGACTCTTAATATATTTATAGAAAGGAAGTTGCCATGGCCACTATAATGAATAATAAAATTCAAGGGTGTGGCGACAGTGACATGATTTTATAAACCGTAATAGATACCCTCTTGAAATGTTTACAGTAGATGTGTTACTTCGGCCGCTATAACAAATACTTAAAATTGAAGTGTGTTCATTAGTGACGTGTTTTTCACGAATATTACCTTATTTTTTAACTTTTAATAGAAAGTGTATTACCATGGCCGCTATAAAATCAATTACATACTAAAATTTAAAGGGTGTTCCAATTATGATGCAATTTTCGCGAATATTACTTTAATTTTAAAATTTAAGGGTGTCCCATACGACATAAGGAAATAAACAACTGGAATTTTTAAATTATACTGAACATAGTACGGAACCCTACGTGTGTGAGTCTAACTCGCACTTGACTAATTTATTTAACATTGTTGTAAAGCAAAAAACATATTTTATTGAATTTTTTTAGAAAAAACCAAAAACAGCACTGTTCGATGTTTGATGTATTTAACTGTTCGCAATTGTTAACGTTTTTCTATTAATTCTGAGCTCTTTTCATGCACATATTGAAACAACCTTTCCGACGCACAGTAGGATTTTGCTGGCAAAAAATACATTTTCCGAGTATAAAATATCAATAATGTAATGATGTAGTTTTGTAGAAAACTGTTTAGTTAAGGGAAATGCATCATTCGTTTTTTTATTTTTTTTTTCAAAATTAACGCGGCAAAGGCATCTAAATGAAACGCTGTAGAAACTGCCGCAGATTTTCATGAATTTCAAAGGTTCGGTTACATAATTTCTTTTTGCAATATATATTTACTGTAAGTATATTTTAAAAATATAGTACTTCCACACTACTTCCGCCAAATAACTTTTTTTTGTAAAATGCTAAATGAGGTGAAGGTAGCGCAGAAGATCCGAGTACATTTTCCATTCGTCATGAAAGCTTAAAAATTAATTTTTTATGCAATCTAGGCTTAGGTAATACAATTTGTTAATTATTGACACTATTTTTTATATAATATGCTATATAAACGCCCACAAAAAGGGGGCGGGGTCCAAAAATAATATTTTTATGATATTCTGGCTCCAGGGTAAAGACCTTGAACCTTCTTTGACATAAAAATGTTTCATTTGCTTAACAAATTTACAAAAAAACTTGTAAAGCTGTGTAGTTTTTCAGGGGTTGGTTTAGTTCTTCTTACGAACTTAGCCTGCCCTATCCTTCAAGATATATATGTACCAAATTTCAAGGGTCTAGCTCTTTTCGTTTAGACTGAATCGTGTTTATACAGACAGGCGAATGGGCGGACGGCCGGATGGACAGACGGACGTATGGACAGACGGACATAGCTATATCGTCTGAGATTTCATCACTGATCAAGAATATATATACTTTTTTGGATCTTAGATGGATATTTTACTATGTTACACACAGAATAAACCCATATTTCACTCTGAAAGTTAAAAAAATTAAAATGTTCAACTTTGACCTCGAATTCCTTAAAAAGTCCTCAATCAATTTTAATGTAATTAAAACTGAATCAAGCTGAGCTAAATATCTATCCATTAAAAAAAAAATTATTTCAATATTTTGATCGGTTCAAAAGTTACAGAATTTTGGCCAACGAAAAACGATTTTCAGCCACTGTGCAACGTTCAATTTGTAATGAAATAACATCATTAATTTCCAAATCGAAGGTTTCGTTGATAATTAATGAATGTCTCGAGATCTTTGACGATTATTTGTGTCCAAAGTGGATACATTTTCAGAAGACATCAGATGAAGAGAATGAGGCCAAGTCCAGTTTTTATGAGACAGGTGGATTACCGAGCGTGATTGGGTTTGTTGATGGGACCCACGTCCGCATCAAATCACCTGGGGATGACGTTAGACATCTCTACTACAACCGAAAGGGATTTTATAGCATCAATGTTATGGCTGTAAGTATTTAATGATGGTATTTAAGGTTTTTATATAAGAACCTACATAGTGTGTCAGGATTTAAAATGCTTTTCCACAAAGTTAAAAAATTTGTAAAAGAATCTCTTTAAAATGAAATTTCTTACATCTTAATTTTTAGATTTGCGACCACAAAATGAGAATAACTTTTGTAGATGCTAGACATCCGGGAGCAAATCATGACGCTTTTGTTTGAAACCACAGTTTAGTTGACGAGTTTTTAAATGGCAAGAGAGGTGCTTGGCTACTTGGTATTTATTATTCCATTTCAGTTAAAAATTATTTTAAAAATGTTTGCTTAGCGCAGGTGATTCCGGCTATAAACTTCTCCCGTATTTGTTAACCCCTTATGTAAACCCCACCGAAGAGTGGCGGAAAAAATTTAATGAGAGGCATTGTAAAATTCGAAACATAATTGAAAGATGTTTTGGGGTTTTAAAAAATCGTTTTCGCTGTATAATTGGCTCTAGAGGATTATTATACAGCCCACAAAAAACCACAAAAATTATTAATGCGTGCTGCGCTCTACACAATATTTGCATAGCGTATAAAAGCGAATGGACTTCGCCAATTACTGAAGTAAACCAAGAGGTTGATCGCATTTCTCAAGAGCATATCGAAGAGATCTCTGAGGAATCTTCTTTTGCAATCAATATACGAAACCAAATTGCCCTAAATTTACATTAAAAATCAATACTTATATTTGTATTATTAAAACAAATTATTTCAGGTACAAATTCTATTTCTAAATAATAAAGAATAAAAAATATCAGAAATTCAATAAAACATTTAAAAACTATAATTTATTTATTAAAGAAAAATTAGTATTAAAACAAGTCAGAATATATTTGATTGTGTCGAATCTTAGTACCCATCACACACTGTAATATGTTCACAATAAGAATATTAGAGCTAATAACATGAATGCAGCTAAAAAACCTTTGAAATATGAAATAATATAAACATATAACAATTTATATATTTATATATTATCAATATTATAAATATATAAAAAACAAACTAAAAAACAACAATAAGAATTATAATATATGTATTTAAAAAAACTTTCAGTGGTTATGGGTATAATAAAAAGTACTATAGTAGGAATGACCTAGTATAGTAGGAATGACCTAGTAATGAAGTAATCAAATGCTACAACCTCTTACTGCGAGAAACTTAAAAAAATACATGAAACAAAAGTGGGGAGGTGCGTTGAGTGCAAATGTCAGTTCATCGAGGTCGAACTTCAAGAGTAATGTGAAAAAATCCGCATAATGTCCACTAACTGCTGTGGAGTCACTCCTGACGAGTAGTCTTTTACCCCTTTAGATTTTTGTTTCCAATATTTCTTTCAAACCGACCACCATCGATCTTTCCTCCTTAATATTCTTGTGGGACACACCAACCCACTATTTATTCTCCTTTGATTCCTTTGACTGAAACTGGTAAGGATGATGAAAAAATAATAAAACTTTTATGGGAACCCCTAAGAAGGAGAGATAATGGGTTTGTGTGTTCTACAAAATTGCTGGGCAGGAAAGATCGGAGGTTCGATCATATATTTGACTTCTCCAGAGGCACCCTGGAGCTGCTGAGGACGTTGGAGACAATATAATTTCTTGTAGAAAGACTTTTCGGTAGTTGTATGATATTTTGTGGATTTTTTCCTTAAAGTTATTAAAATGTTATAAATAGACAATTACCAAATTCAAATCTATTTTAAATATTCTAACAAGTCAGTTAGAGTTTTGGCAATAGTTTTAGCAGCTTCGCCAATTTCTTTCTTAGATCTATCCTGCGACTGCATCACACCCAACATTTCCTCTTTTGTGGCCACTTGTTTTCTCAACAGTTCCAATTCTTCTTCCGCTTCCTGATTATTAACTTTTCTTTTCTTGGCTTTTTTTGTTGATGTAGGTTGTTGTGTTGATGTTAACATAGGTGGGGATGTTGATAAAGGTGAAGAAGGTGAACAAACTTGACTAGATTTCACTTTATCATTTGAACGGGATGGAGTTACTACTGCCACTTTATTACTATACTTATGTGGGGAGATTTCACTTATATTTACAGGTTTAGGCAAACCATGTACGGCGCCCTTTGGAGCAGCTACAGATGATAGGTGACATATTTTATCTATTTGTAGCTCAAGCGGCGTCAAAGTTTTTAAACGGCAAGGTCCTCCTCCAGTTCCGGATAAACTTTTATTATTATCAGCAATATTCTGCTTGGTGCGGCTTTTAAGATCTGCCCATGTCTGAAATACTTCAATTTCATTGGCAAGTAAACGAAATTTAATAAAATCCAAACCTTCTTCCATTCAAGCACTGTTCTTTCTGGTGGACCTATTGCGTTTAGATTGTTTGCTATTGTATCCCATACAGTTTCCACTTCATGTTTGGTAGATCTGAATAGAGGATTACCGGTTGCCAAATGCGGAAAAGCCTCCATTTGGTCAACCAATTTTTGAAATTGGGCGTATGTAGTTCTTCTATTCCTGAAAGTATTTAACATTGTTTTTCATAAAAAAAAATTAAATAACAGTTCATAAAGATGTGATACTTACGTTTTTTTCTTTAAATTATCATCCATAGTTTCAATATTATTTATTTATTTTATACACGTAAGAGATTTACTTATCGAGAATTTTTGACGTTATTATTCGTTTTAAATGTATGAATATGTTTAAGAAAAACCAAAATAAATTAAAACAAATGAAAGCTTTTTGGTTGTCACTCACAGAAAAATGATATCATTTTACAAAAACCAAATCCGTTTACGTTTCGTTATTTTTACAAACGAAACAATATTTCATTTTCGAAAAACAGGCTGTAATAGTGCGTTTCCATTATAAGGAAAACAAGTTGATTTCAGCAAAGCATGTCGAAGTGTTTCCACTGTCTCGTAAATGTTTTCATGTTCGAATTTTCGTGATTAATTTGAAGTTTATGTTTATAATATTTTTATTAGGTATAAAACAATCAAAAAATTGTGGTTTTAATAAAATAAACTATAAAATGGAAAAACAAAATTTGGTTTTTCTTAAATTTTATGGTGTATAGGAAAGATATGCTGATAAAAGGCAACAATTTTGTGTCAGCAATAAACCCAATTATGCCGGCAAAGAATTAAGAAAATTCGTATTAAAAGACATATTTTTACTCTTTTAGCAATAATAGCAGTATTTTTTATTTATAATATATCCCCATCGACAAAAAATGGACGAAAACGCACGTTATTCTCGGAGAAGCCTATGCCAAATTAAGAGTAGGTCACTATTACAGTTTTCTAGATGTAGATAATTACTTTTTCTGGGGTTTTCAGTTTGTAAGCGAGGTACGATGATCACTGTTCCCATCCAATCTGTTTTTTTTTTGCTAGGCTATAGGTATTAACGCTAATATTTTTTCACTTTCCCAATATAGTCTATGTTTTGCTAGACTAACTTTGCACAAATAACTGTTACTAATGTGTATGAGGGTTATTTTTGCAAAGTTTTAAGACTCTACCTATTGCAGTTCTCTAGGTACACGATAATATATTTTCACTTTCTATGCGTGGTATCTCGCAGTCCAGTCTGTGTTTTGCTAGACTAAGCACATTAATAAGAGAGTTATTTGAACCAAATTTCAAAATGATACTTATTGCAGTTACCAAGTAACACAATGATAAATATTTACTTTGTATGGGAACTGCCACTCCCACGTAAAATATCAAAAATTAGTTACCCTATTTTACAAACCGCATATCTAATAACAAACTGTAAAAATTCTACGAAGATCCTTCTAGTAGCAGGTATAGCATTCAGACAAAAAAATAAGCAAACAGCACATTTTGGTATATAGATAGATATATAGCACTATTTATTGTTTTCTTATAAAAGGATTACAAATGTTAGAAAATACCGTCAAATTCACTTAAAGCTAACACTCTCCTACACAATATCCTTTAGAATGTGCATGCCCCTAAAATTGTAATACCTTACAGTACATTTCTCATGAGGATGGAGAGCCCCCAGAAACACTGACCTTGTATTTTTCCTTTCTGAAATTTGATATCAAACACATCATAAATTATTTTGCATTTGTTTTCTTACTAAAATTTTATTTACCTGTATCTTGTAGTCTGATTTTGAAACTCTTATTCCACCCATAGCTTCTAACTCCAGGTGTATCTCTTTTAAAATAGGAGAGCTCTTCCTACAATTTTGGACGCCAAAAGCTCGCACAACACGTAACCCTTCTACTGGATCATACATTTTTGTTTTTAGTTTTTTTTTTAACTGAAGACATACTTGAACTATTAAAAATAAAAAAAATAATTGAAGATGCGAACACATTGAGCTAGCTTTTTTGTTTTTTATTGCACTCGAATCTTACATACATATACATATGTACGTTCAAGTACAATAGATTAATTTTCTATATGTTTATTTATAAAACACATTACACACAATTTATTTTTTTCAAAACACATTTACTTATATTTTGTATTTTATTTTTGTTTGTTTTTATTTTTGTATTTGTAATCACAGAGGCTATGCAGGGTTGTATATATAATTTTCGATATGATTTGCTGCAAATCAAGTCATATAAAGTGATTTGCTCATATGAATAATGTATGGGAAATCAAGTAGCAATAAACTTGATTTTAGCAAAACAAGTGTTTTGGCCAAAATCACGTAAATGGAAACGCACTATTAATTTAAAATCAATTAACAAAAAAAAAAAAATTCAAGAACATAATGTTAAAACTGTTTCTTAAGATTTATTTTATTTATGCAGAGTTTGTACGAATGATTGTACATTAATATACAAAAAAAGTTCCTTTTATTGATAAATTAATACTACAATTTTCACGTTGATAAACACAAAATTTTTGGCGGTTGTTTTTTAACAAGCCGCCAAAGACGGCGGCTGAGTCAGCCGAAACAAGCCAATAAAAACGGCGGCGGCGACAGTTTTGGAAAAACTGTCGGCGGCGGTGCGCCGTCGGCTCTAAGCCGATCGGCTTGTTTCTCTGGTGTAGACTCGGATGCATAGCTGCCAGATTAGATGATTTATCATCATTTTGACGATTTAGGATCCTAAAAATGACATGATGACGATGGGACGATTTATACCCTAATTTTGACGATTTTAAATCATTCAAATTTACATCATTTATGTGTACTGTTAAAGCAAACTTGAAAAACACATTTTATTATTAATAATAACTTATTAACAATAACTTGTTAACAATTCTTTGGCGTTGCGTTGTTACGCTTGCTTAAAACTTTCATAATCGATAGAAACTTTGACACAATTATTTGTTAAATAGTCCGAAGAGGCGCAGCCATTTTTAAGTCTTTTAGAAATAAAACTAGTTAGTTATCCCTAGAAGCTGTTGTTTTTAGAATTTTAGAGATGTAGGATTCATTAAAGATGTTTTGTTAATTTGTTGCAAACAAATTACAAAAAATGGCATTCTTCACCAAATTAGGAAAGATTATTTCTTTGAAAGCAATATTATATACAAAAGGTTATTTAAAGTTTATTTTTATTTTAAAATTTAATTTAATTTTGTTACAACCGTAGAGACCAGCGAGGTTTCCGACTAGCTTTGCACGATTCATATATCTCAGAGGGTTCCAACCCTCCTCACTGGGTACGCTGCACATAAAAAAAAACTAAATTTCACAACAAAATCCCGAATAATAATACTCACAAAAAAAAACTCAAACAAACCACGCTCACACAAACATCAAACTTTGTGGCAGATGTTTTGCCAACTTTGCCCTCCCAACCTTGTCGCAAACAGGTTTCTCCAAATCAAGATTTGGTTTGCGACCCATCTTTATAATATTTTAGATTTTTCTAGACTATTAATTTTTGACAAAAAAATATTTTTCCATTTTTCATAATTTTCTTGTTTGTTTTTAAAGTTTTCTTATTTTTCCTTTTCCTCGTCTGCCCTCCAATGCTTCTAACCTAGGTATTGCCTGCTTCTGAAGCTTTTCTTTTTATCAGGCAATCAGACAAAACAGTATGGTTGTTTTCCATTCATACATTTTATACATATTTTTTAAAATAAACAGTTTTTCTTATTCGTTTCCCACCGTATTGAATGAAAAGGCCAACTCTGTGTTTATCATATTAAATTATGGCATTACCTTATTCTAAACATAGTATTGCCAACGGTAAAATGTGTATAAAAAAACACACACACACATGCAAAACACACAAAAAGAAACCTGACAGCTGGCACAACGAAAAGGAAAACACGCATAGTAGGTAGTAAACATTTTATTTACTAATATAATCAGAGATGCTCGATTGTTTACATCTGGTAATTTCAATTAGCCGTGGCTTATTCACTGGTGTGTTTAATAAACACTGCAAGAATTTATTTAGTTTGGCGGAATAAACAAAAATCTGTGTTGTTAACAAAAACTAATGAAAGTTTAAATGCTTAGTGTTAAATGTAACAAAATATTGTAAATTTGATGTTCCTAAAAGATGCTTTGCTAAAAAAAGAAAAAATCATAGACTTGAAGTATTTAAATGTAGCTAAAAAAAAATAATGCAGCCAAAACAATTGCTGGTCAGTTGTCCAATGGAACATCCAGAAGAGTAGGTAGGAATATTCTAATATATATTATTAGTGTATGACAACAGTGTATCCGCGTGTAGCGTGAAGATCTCTCGGTGTACAATAAAATTTATGAATTTGAAGCAACAGTTCGAGGAAAAAAAAAGTAAAATGGTTATGACATCAGTTTCCAGCCATTTGTTAACATTCGAATTTCTAAGCTCTTACCGCAATTGGAATAATGTTGATCCGCAGAGTTTGTTCGATGCACCAGTATGCAAGGTGTGCAGTGAAAATTTTACGGCCGTTAAACGGACTCTAGAACGTGAAGTACGCAGTTGCCAAGGTTTAATCATCTGGACAGATTGTGATCGTGAGGGGGAAAATATTGGCTTTGAAATTATAGATGTGTGTCGGGCTATTAAACCTAATATTACTGTATATAGAGCCATTTTCTCTGAAATAACTGGTTGGGCGGTTAAAAGAGCATTACAAAATCTAACTCAACCGGATAAATGACAAAGTGATGCCGTTGATGTACGCAGTGAATTGGATTTAAGAACTGGTGCAGCCATAACACGTTTTCAACCGATGCGATTACAACGACTGTTTCCGGAGAAAATTGCTAATAAATTAATTTCTTATGGCAGCTGTCAAATACCTACATTAGGTTTTGTGGCCGAACGTTATAAAGAAATTGAAGCTTTTGTTTCTGAGCCTTTCTGGAAGATTAAAGGTGAGACCGCTTGATTTGTATTCTACATTAAACCCCACAAAAGAAAATCTTAATCTTCATATCTATTTATTCCTTTATTAACTTACTAGTTTAATTGTCATTAAAAGCTTGTATACTCAATTTCGGAGTTCAAACACTTGTTTAGATCAAACAAGTCTGCCCCAAGGCTACAGGAAGAAAAAATATTGAAATCGGTTTCCAAGAGTACTACGTACGAACACTGTGTTATGTGTTTTTAACCATGAATTTACTTTTTCTTCCCTCTATTGGACTTTTAGAAAAAAAATCTATGATTCCAATTTTATTGAAATCAGTCCAACTTAAAAAGAAATTTCTTATATGATTATATTAGTTATCTAATCTAATAGTATGCCAATTACCTATAATATTCTATAATAAAATTTTCGTGAAATATTAACCCGCAACAAAACTCCGGGTTCTACAAGTATACGAGTTAGGAGCCGATGTGCGGAATTCAGTGTTTCAAAAAAAAAAAATTCTGGCCCAACGTGGGGAACTCTCACACCCTGAGATTGTCTCACACTGCTACCAGGATATAGCCGGGTCATTTTGTATCAACAGGAGTACATAATATTTCATCTCTTGGATTTCAAGATGATTCCAGAGTCGGAAACCTCCTCCACATCCTATTAGAACATTAGCCAACTTTTTAACTTTTCTCATGTAAGAAAACTCATAGTGGCTACCCAAAACAAAAGATCTCTATAAATTAAAAAAAATTCGTGTAATTGGTTTCGTTACCAATTGGGCACTTACAGTGTAAAACATTAAATTCGAACGCCCACAAAAAGTTTTGAGGCAAATTTAATTTTTTTTTTTACATTTAATCAAATATTGTCACTTAATCATTCCAGATCTATTATGTACGTGGGTAACACATTTACTCATTCCTACCATGGGTCATGGCTACTCCAGGGATGGGATTTCTCTCAAATACTTTATTTAAATAAAATAAAGGATCTGGAGAATAAGGTTTATTTCTGCTTCTAAAACCATTGTTTATACGGGAAGTACTTCATCTCTTCATATTTAACATAAGAGTTTACTTTGTGATTTCATTCTTTTACTATTCAGATTTTCTATGAGTATGCAGTAACATCTTCAAGACTAAATAGTATTACTTCGATTCTTGCACAAATTTGTTTACCTGTCATATGAAAAGAAGGGACATCACAGCAAACATTCATATCACATATGAAAAGAAAGGAGTATTACGAACTAATATTGCACAAGAGGAAAAAAGGTAAACTATGATCTTACTCGAAAACTATAACTAACAGGTACTTAAATCACATCACAGATGTATATCACAGATTTTAAAGTTAAACTGCATTAGCTATGAAATATCAGGACAACACTACACATATTTTGTATAATTTATAAAATAATTATTTTTCTTATGTCCTAATATTGCACTTAAAATTTCGGGTTAAACTTAATATTTAAAAACGATATAGTTGCTAACAATCTAAACTTTAATATCTTTAACATGATATACACCTATACTTTTTCCCTCTAAAGTCTCGAGCTCGTACATGTTATTACCTACAGGTCGGGCCACCCTACACTTAAGAAACTTTCTACAAAATTTAGCGTTCAAGTTTTTTCCGAAATTACTTTGTATCATGTTCCTTCGGTAGACCTCCTGTCCGGGCATAAATTTTACCATTCGGGCTCTTTTATTGTACCTTTCGGCGCTCTTTTCATAGGCTTTGGTCATATTCTCTTTAATTTGATTTCTTATCAGTTCCATTCTATCATTTGGTTGAGTAAGAATGCGGTGATCAGTAATCGAATGCAATTTTCGTGCCAGTTTATAGTCGGCTCCACTCGAGTACATGTGGTAGCCAAACAACGCGAAAAATGGGGTAAAACCTATTGCGCTATGAAATGAGTTACGCAATGCACAATCAATTTCTGATAAATACAAATCCCAATCTCGGTGGTCGTCTTTCAGATAGGCTCTTATTGCTGACAATATGCTTTGATTAACACGTTCTGAAGCGTTACTGCTAGGTTGGTACACTGGGGTTTTTATGTGTTGAATTTTATAAATGCTCATAAGATTTTGAAAACTTTTTGAAATAAATTGGACTCCGTTGTCTGTATGAATGACTTCTGGAACGCCAAACTTATGAAAAACTTCATGAGTAAGAAATTCCACAACATTTACTGCGGTCGCCTCTTTCATCGCCTTAATAAAAGTATATTTCGAAAAGTGATCTAGCACAATAAATACGTAGCAGTTGCCACTTTTGGATCTTGGATATTTTCCTAAGAAATCCAAATACAGTTTTTGAAATGGTCGATCAGTGATGACTTGATTACCTATTTCTGGTCTAAGATTTTGATTAGAGGGCTTGATCTCTTTGCAAGTCTGACAATTCTTTACGTAAGCTTTTACTTGGCTGGACATTTTTGGCCAATAAAATAATCTTCTAAGCCGTTCTAAAGTTTTTACAACACCACCGTGCGCTGAAGTCAA
Organism: Phasia obesa; assembly: GCA_949628195.1. Classification (NCBI taxonomy): domain Eukaryota; kingdom Metazoa; phylum Arthropoda; class Insecta; order Diptera; family Tachinidae; genus Phasia; species Phasia obesa. Next base: position 52,754,978 of record OX451219.1, on the reverse strand, counting down.
GCTCGAATGTGCTTTTTCAATCACAGCCTGGGTGATATTGGGTGGAATCCAAATTTTCCACGGGCACTCTGTCTCATCATCACGATCAAAATCAACTCTTTTATAAACATATCCATCTTCAATTTTTAAATCTGGTAGCCTATCCTGATTTTCGGTTATGTGCTGAATTAACTCCAAATATTCATCACTTTGAAATTCTGTTGTTTCGAAATCGAACAATTCATCTAAATTGATCTCTTCAACATATACTTCTTGTTGCGAACGGGAAAGCATGTCGGCTACTATATTATCAGAATTTTTTCTGTGTTCTATGTCGAAGTCGAATGCCTGCAACTGTAATGACCACCGGGCAAGTCTTCCTGTCAGATCCTTCAGAGACATTAGCCACTTAAGGCTGGCGTGGTCTGTCACTACAGTAAACGGCATCATCTCGACATAGGGACGGAATTTCTTGACTGCCATTACAGCCGCCAAACATTCCTTTTCCGTTACGCTATAGTTCTTTTGACATGCATTTAACTTTTGGCTATAAAAAGCTATTGGATGTTCTTCACCACTGTCATTTAGCTGATATAGCACAGCACCGATTCCGTAATCACACGCATCACATTGGATCCAAAATCTTTTACTAAAATCGGGATGCTTTAAAACTGGTGCCGACGTTAACGCTTTTTTCAAGTTCTCAAACGCCTCGATTGCTTCAGAAGTCATTACAAACTTTTTTGCCTTTTTTAAAGTATCTGTTAGCGGAGCAGATATTGATGCAAAGTCTTTTATAAAACGGCGATACCAACCGGCCGTTCCTAGAAAGCTGCGCACTTCTCTGGGAGATTTTGGTACTCTAATTTCTTTGATAGCGCGTACTTTTTCGGGGTCAGTTTTTAGGCTTCCTCCGCCTATAATAAAACCTAAATATTTTAGTTGTTGGAAACAAAATTGAGATTTCTGCAAGCCTATTGTTAAATTTGCTCTCTTTAAACAGCTGGCCACCTCTTCCAAAATTTTTAAATGTTTATTAAAGCAGTCTGAAATCACTAAAAGATAATCAAGGTAAATAAAGACGTTTTCCTTAAGTTTTTGCGGTATAACCTTGTCCATTAGTCTACAAAGACGCTGAGCCGCGTTGCAAAGTCCAAATGGCATTACGCGAAACTGGTAGAGTGGCCGACCTGCTACGGTAAATGCTGTATAGGGCCTACACTCTTCCTCCAGCTCAATCTGCCAGAAAGCAAATTTCAAATCAACGCTACTTATGTAATAAGTCTCGTCGATTCTGCCCAAGATGCCATCAATATTTTGCAAAGGATATGCATCTTTAACCGTGATTTTATTTAGCTTTCTAGCGTCAAGACAAAACCTATTCTTCCCTGGTTTTCTGACCACTGTCGTTCTGTTTGACCAAGGACTTTCGCTTTCTTCTATGACGTTTAATTTCAACATATTGTCTATTTCCCTATAAACGATCTCTTGTACAGCTGGAGACAAAGGGTAATGTCTGTCCTTAAAAGGCACAGCACTATCGATTAATTTTATGGTGTGTTTCTCCAGAGCTGTACAACCTAATCCATCCTTTTCAAATGCTGGGAATAATTCAATTACTTTATTCAACTTTTGTTGTTGTTCTACGCTCAGCACATGAGGATTAGATCTGTGATCTGTTACCTTAAAATCTCCCTGAATTTGTTTCTATATTTAATTCATCTACTTCAAAAACTGTTGGGGCTAAATGAAACGCTTTCCAGAAATCAACTCCTAAATAGACTTCTTGTTCCAAATCTGGGCATAAATAAAATAATATTGTTTCTGTTTTATTTCTATATTTAATATCTAAATTTACTGCTCCTAACAATCTATGTTCTTTACCTGTAGCAGTAGAAACTACAGAAAATATTGGTTTAAAACTAATTCCTAAACTTTCAACTAATTCCCTGCATCCCTTACCAAGCAAACTAATCGACGCTCCTGTGTCTAACAATCCCTTGATACGATGGTTGCCTACAAGAATTTCAGCAAAAGCACGAGGGTCGCTATGCCTGTCCGCAGTTTTTATTGCTTCAATTATTAACTTTCGTCTTTTTCTTCTTTCCGCAAATTTTTTTCTTACTTTTTTTATTCGGTTTGAAATTGGGTTTCTTATAGTTAAAGCTTCATTGAAAATTCTATTTTTGACTTTATCATAGTTAATTTGACGCTCTTCGAATGTATATTTGTGTCGCAGTTGGAGTATAAATTTGTTAAAGTTTTTAACTGCTGTTACTAATTTTATTTTTCTGTTTTTCGTTATTGCCGGTTCGCAGGCAGATTCATCATGGAACGATGGTTCCCTGCTGCTACCTCGCCCCTGGTAAAGTTTTTTGCTTTGCAGTTGGTACAGTTCGGCGATTTTACATCGGGTTTGCCGCATCTGTAGCAAAACAATGCCCTTTCTGCTGACGGGCAATCCATAAACATGTGGCCATTCTGACGACAGTTCCAGCAAATGAGTGGGTTTTTGAACTTTGGGTTTTGCCTGGTTTCTACTTCTAAGGCAGCTATTTCTTCATAAGGCTCAGGTTCATCCTTTAACTCTTCAGTCACCTTTTCAAAAACTTCATTTACTTGCCGGGTGTATCGGTTTATTGGGACAGATAAGTGTTTGTGGTCTTTTCGGCAGAATATTTTTTCTGCTTCTACACATTCTTGTCTTAATTCTTCAACAGAGTTCACGGCCATCGGGTAAACTCGGCTCCTAATTTCGTCTCTGAGATTTTTCTTAACCAATTTAACCATTTCCCTTTCAGGCATTGAAATTTGCAGCCGCGATCGCACCTGCGTCATCGCAAAGAAAAACTCGTCGATACCTTCACCAGGCTGTTGTTTTCTTTCAACAATATCGCTCATTAGTTCAAAACTTGTTCGGGTGGATTGATATTGTTTTAAAAGAGCTTCTTTCAAAGTGGTCCATTCATTAACATAATTGGTTTTAATGAATAACCAGTACCACTTTTCTGCTACTCCTTTAACAAAAAGGTGAAAATTATCTAGGACTTCATTCCACGACACACCATACTGTCTTTGTAGGCGTTCAACGCGAAAAACAAAATCTTCTACTGCCAGCTTGTTGGTATTGCCATCGAACTCTAAACCCCACTTGTCGATCCTTATACGGTTGTAGTTTTTGGAATTCCCTGTTTCGACATTTTCAACCGAAGCTCTTGAAGAATGCGTAGAACTACTAGAAGCAGCATCCAAGGACTGGCCGGAACTATTATTTTGCTTCAACATCTCTGGCACATCTCTCTTCGCGTAGCCTTTTATTTTCCTGCTGAGTATGCTGTAAAACGAGACTCATCTTACCCATAGCAGCAGTCAGTTCCGCCATTTGTCGTTTTATTTCGTTAACCTGAGAAGAAACATTACGATCTATATCTTACCTAGCAGGTTGTTCCAAAAATGCTTCATTCATTTGTTGTCGCGATCTGCTAGTACCCTGCTCTCTCAAATCATCATGCGAAACAGAACCGCTCATCGGCTGTGAAACGATGATGGTTTGAGATTTGTCGAAAAATTGAGGGTTTGGTGGATTTGGAGGCAGGCTCATTTCTAAATTACTACTAGCACTAGATTTTCGGCTGGGGGTATTGGATTTATAACTTTTATCGAACGCTAGAGGGGTAGACCGGTTCAAATCAAATTGGACTTGCCTTTCTCTTTTTCTAGACCTAGTGTCGTAGGTATTCTGGGACATAACTTACAAAAAAAAAACAATTTCTAAACCTGTTACTCTTTTTTTTTATTAAAAAAAAATTAACACTAAAATTCTATGTAGGAAAAACTAAACTTGGTGGTTTTTTTTTTTTTTTTACTTGTTTACTCCAATGTTTTTACAAAACAAGAGCCAGACGTAATATACATATATCACAAATAAAAAATTCAATAAAAATCAAACCTAAAAAAAATCTGTATATAAAAAATATAAATACCAAAATAACGAAAAACGCAAAATACATAAGTAGATAAATATATAAATAAACACAAATAATAATTATTTAGATACAAGGTTAATTTAACGGATAGCCAAGTAAATAAATATATTATCAATTAAATAAATATATAACTAGAAAAATTAAGTAACTAGAAAACAAATAATAAAAATTCTATATTAAATTCATAAATAAAATAATATAAAAATAGATAAATAATAAAAAATAATAAAATAAATAAAAATATAAAAATAAACGTAAATATGTAGTGATAAAATAAATAATATGTTGAAAAATAATGAAAAAATAAAAATATTAAAAACAATAATTAAAATTATTTTTCTGATAAGTATAGGTATAATATAACTATGAAGAAAAAACAAAATAAACAAATAAATCAATAATTATAAACCGAACTACAAATAATACAAAAATATTAGGAAAATAAAAAAAAATTAAAAAAAATGATAAAAATAGAAATATGTATAAATAAATAAATTTTAAGGGAATAATATAAAATTCACAAACAAAAAAAAGAATAAACTAGCAATTAAGTCTATTTTTTTTTATTTTCTTTTTTATTATTAAAGAAAGATATATATGTATGTACTTTTCTTTAAGACGGGTTTGGCATGAAGATAAGCTACGGAGATCGGAGAGGTAAAAATAATTAGTATAAGTACCATTTGTGTGGCGTTAATCAAATTTACATTTATAGATTTAATTAAGTGTAGCCCCTCATACATTCATTATTTTAGCAAATGCTACGATATGAGATTATGAAGGGTTAATTAGAATGATCTTTGATAATTCAGGCCCTGTACATAAAAATCTTTACACAGGCGGCTATCAAAGACAACATCCCTTAACACTTAGACACATAAAGGCTGAAACTAACACAAAAACTATTATAATAAATAGGAACCAACAACAATACAATTAGATTTTTTTATTTATATAAAAATTCTAAGTTATTGTTGTCTTTCCTTAAAAAAAAGGTATTTATCGAATAATCTCTTCCTCATAATCAAAATCTTAGTCTCTCTGTACTACCTTATTAAGATTTCCTCATCTCCAAAATGGGCTACAAAGAAAACTAGATCTTTACTTACAATCGAGTGACTAATTCGTTGGGCTATATAATAAAAAAAACTAATAGGCTATTGATACATGTTTAGCTGACTTTACATGTTATGTACTCAAATATATATTACAATTTGTAAACTTAAGGATTTCCCAGTTCACAAAATATAATATATAGAAATTAAATTTTTTTTTTGTTGTACCGTAATGTTTAGGTCTTCTACACTACAATTCTTACACATTCATAAAATTGGGCGCCATTTATGTTACAACCGTAGAGACCAGCGAGGTTTCCGACTAGCTTTGCACGATTCATATATCTCAGAGGGTTCCAACCCTCCTCACTGGGTACGCTGCACATAAAAAAAAACTAAATTTCACAACAAAATCCCGAATAATAATACTCACAAAAAAAAAACTCAAACAAACCACGCTCACACAAACATCAAACTTTGTGGCAGATGTTTTGCCAACTTTGCCCTCCCAACCTTGTCGCAAACAGGTTTCTCCAAATCAAGATTTGGTTTGCGACCCATCTTTATAATATTTTAGATTTTTCTAGACTATTAATTTTTGACAAAAAAATATTTTTCCATTTTTCATAATTTTCTTGTTTGTTTTTAAAGTTTTCTTATTTTTCCTTTTCCTCGTCTGCCCTCCAATGCTTCTAACCTAGGTATTGCCTGCTTCTGAAGCTTTTCTTTTTATCAGGCAATCAGACAAAACAGTATGGTTGTTTTCCATTCATACATTTTATACATATTTTTTAAAATAAACAGTTTTTCTTATTCGTTTCCCACCGTATTGAATGAAAAGGCCAACTCTGTGTTTATCATATTAAATTATGGCATTACCTTATTCTAAACATAGTACTGCCAACGGTAAAATGTGTATAAAAAAAAAAAAACACACACACATACAAAACACACAAAAAGAAACCTGACAGCTGGCACAACGAAAAGGAAAACACGCATAGTAGGTAGCATGGCACAATAAACAAGGTAGACTCGCGGCGAAAAAAGGATACAACTCTGTAATAAAAATACGTACATTTTGTTGTTGTATAAATCATTTTTGGCTGTCAAAATAAAAAATGTTAGTACATTTTGACACTGTAAGATGGTGACAACAAATAGTCAGCTGAGCTCTCGAGTTTACCTGTTATGAATTCGCCTTGGTAGGTAGTAAACATTTTATTTACTAATATAATCAGAGATGCTCGATTGTTTACATCTGGTAATTTCAATTCGCCGTGGCTTATTCACTGGTGTGTTTAATAAACACTGCAAGAATTTATTTAGTTTGGCGGAATAAACAAAAATCTGTGTTGTTAACAAAAACTAATGAAAGTTTAAATGCTTAGTGTTAAATGTAACAAAATATTGTAAATTTGATGTTCCTAAAAGATGCTTTGCTAAAAAAAGAAAAAATCATAGACTTGAAGTATTTAAATGTAGCTAAAAAAAATAATGCAGCCAAAACAATTGCTGGTCAGTTGTCCAATGGAACATCCAGAAGAGTAGGTAGGAATATTCTAATATATATTATTAGTGTATGACAACAGTGTATCCGCGTGTAGCGTGAAGGTCTCTCGGTGTGCAATAAAATTTATGAATTTGAAGCAACAGTTCGAGGAAAAAAAAAGTAAAATGGTTATGACATCAGTTTCCAGCCATTTGCTAACATTCGAATTTCTAAGCTCTTACCGCAATTGGAATAATGTTGATCCGCAGAGTTTGTTCGATGCACCAGTATGCAAGGTGTGCAGTGAAAATTTTACGGCCGTTAAACGGACTCTAGAACGTGAAGTACGCAGTTGCCAAGGTTTAATCATCTGGACAGATTGTGATCGTGAGGGGGAAAATATTGGCTTTGAAATTATAGATGTGTGTCGGGCTATTAAACCTAATATTACTGTATATAGAGCCATTTTCTCTGAAATAACTGGTTGGGCGGTTAAAAGAGCATTACAAAATCTAACTCAACCGGATAAATGACAAAGTGATGCCGTTGATGTACGCAGTGAATTGGATTTAAGAACTGGTGCAGCCATAACACGTTTTCAAACGATGCGATTACAACGACTGTTTCCGGAGAAAATTGCTAATAAATTAATTTCTTATGGCAGCTGTCAAATACCTACATTAGGTTTTGTGGCCGAACGTTATAAGGAAATTGAAGCTTTTGTTTCTGAGCCTTTCTGGAAGATTAAAGGTGAGACCGCTTGATTTGTATTCTACATTAAACCCCACAAAAGAAAATCTTAATCTTCATATCTATTTATTCCTTTATTAACTTACTAGTTTAATTGTCATTAAAAGCTTGTATACTCAATTTCGGAGTTCAAACACTTGTTTAGATCAAACAAGTCTGCCCCAAGGCTACAGGAAGAAAAAATATTGAAATCGGTTTCCAAGAGTACTACGTACGAACACTGTGTTATGTGTTTTTAACCATGAATTTACTTTTTCTTCCCTCTATTGGACTTTTAGAAAAAAAATCTATGATTCCAATTTTATTGAAATCAGTCCAACTTAAAAAGAAATTTCTTATATGATTATATTAGTTATCTAATCTAATAGTATGCCAAAAATAATGAAAAACGTGCATTCCATTTACAAGTGATTTTCTTGTGAATTCTAATTAAAGTGTTTGGTCTCTGTAATTAGAATAATGCTGTAAGATTTGTTGATTTAAGAGTTAGTTTTGCTATGTGTAGCCTTTAATAGAATATGTTTTATTGGTTAAAAAGCTTTTTTTTAGTATGAATTTTTTATGACGATATTACTTTTAAAAACCTGGCAGCTATGCTCGGGTGCTAATTGGCATATCTGATGTGTACCACAAAGTACACAGAGACTTCAGACTTACCTAAGCTTGTCAAGAAAGAGACAAATATAGTACAAAATTTTTACGAACATCGGAAAAATAAAGAAAGCAAAAACTAAAATTTATGAATATTTTCCTTTAAAGCGTGTTCTTTGTTTAAAACTTTATACTTTAAAAGTTAATTGTACATTAAAATATTAATTAAACAACAAAGTATATTAAAACAAACAATCAAAACTCTTTGGTAGTGTGAAATAAGCTTTAGAAATATATTTAATGAAAGTTTCGCACATTTACAATAATGAAATCTAAACATGCACTTTTTTGTAAAACATTTAAACTTTTATATCAATGTGTGCCTTTTTTGTTTCCTTGAATATGCTTGCTTTTTTATACTTCTGCAAAAAATATATAAATATTAAATTAATTTAACATTTTCCACCCTTATTTTTACCTTGTAAAAATATGTTTAATTTTTATGCGCTAGAAAATAGCACAAAAAAACCAATGTTTACGAAATAACACAAAAGAAAACTAATCAACTTGAGAAAGAAAGGGGTAGAATTCGTATTTTTGCCGTCCTGTTTATTCGTCGATTCACCTCTTGGGTTCTCTTTGTGTGTACAGTAAATATAAAATTGGTCCCAAGATACTACCTTGGGGAACTCCAGCTTCAATGAACTATGGCGAGCTTCAAAAATCACCTTCTTTTAGTATAAACTTCCGATACGTTAAATAATTTTTTAATAGTTTTCGGACAAGTTCAGCTTTAACTTATATATAAGGACTTCATACCTCACCTTATCAAATGCTTGAGAAACGTCGATAAAAAGAGCAGAACAAAATTTTCTTTTTTCAAAGGTCTTTTTAATTACATTTACTAATCTGTGCGTTTGTTGGATCGTACTATGTTGTTTTCTGAAGTCGAATTGATGGTTTGGAATACATCCTTTCGCGCTAAGAATTGGACTCAGCTTAGTTGTTAATATTCTCTCAAATAGTTGGTTCGGAACGAGTTAGTGAATATTCAGTTGGCTCATAAATACCAGATCGAGAAATTTTCCAAACATTAATTTGGATTGCACATAAATCATGAATTTTATTTAATAGTAGATCCATCCATTCAGAAGCATTAAACGGAGCGAAGAAAAATAAATCTGGTGTGTGGCAAATTGAAATCACCAAAACTAATGACTGTATCACCAGGTTTTGATAACCATGTAGTTGTTTCAATTAATTTTATGTTTCTATTTTGACTAGGTGGGATATACGAACAGGTAATAAATATGTTTTTATGTTTTAGTTTTAAAAGTGTGGCAACAAATTCAATGCCTTTCGGAATATATAAATTTAAACCTTCAGATGAAATAATATTTTAAAACACTTCCACCTTCCTATCACGTCTATAAATGTTGTTAGTACATACAATTTCAGTATTTCAGTAAGTGTCGGTGAATATAATAACGTGATGATCATAATCAAAGCTGTCAGAATAGAGTTTAGATAGTTTAGTATTTAACCCACAGACATTTTGATATAGTATATGTAACTGGTTATTATCGGTAATTCGTTTTTTGAAGGCATTGATACAGTAGCAGGAAAACGCGCAACGTTATTTACTCTTTGATTTGGTTTCGGTATATTTCAGACCAGAAGGATGGATTTATTTGAGTAAAAATTTCAGGTAATACAGTCATCTTAAACGATGTGATACTGCTTGGTTGAGTAAAAGAGTATTTATAAATAATAATATCCTCATTTTTCAATTCAATTTTCTTCTGATGTAAAAAGTTATGTGTTCAATAGTGCTTTCAGAAACAAACCCCTGTTTTTTAGGGGAAAGAACGCGAAATTCACGAGTGAGATTGGTGTTATCAATTAATTGTGGTGTAGGCTGCATGAATGTAATTTCCAAGGCGAATTCATACCAGGTGTGAGCAGTAGGGCAACAACAACAATAAAACAACAACTTTGACATTAGATTAGCAGATATGAAACAATGAAACAATTAAAAACGTGGTTTAAGTCCTTCTGAATATCAATAAAAAAAGTTTTTCTAGCTTGAAAGAAATAATAAAAATATGTGTCAATTTGTTTCTAGTTGAGACAGCGTAGTGTAAACTATCATGCTTTTGAATACCTTTAGCAGCATTTCATGTTTAAACAGTTCATTTTTACAATATTATAAAGCCGTGAGAAGAGGTATAGATGTATAAATATGTTTTAAATAGTTAGCAGCGGGAGTCTCTCAGTTAATACGTTGAAACAAGTATTGTTTTAATTGTTGTTCTATTGTTAAGAGAACCGTTTGTATGAATGTAAATATTAACGTAAATATGTACATATGTATGTATGCACTAGTATTTAAGAGTCTTAGGCCCATTATTATAACTTAGCAATAGCTAAAGTTAGGATTTTGTTGTAGCTATAACTAGTTTTTCGTTATTTTAATCAAGTTAAAAACAACTATCACGTACTTTAAGGACAAGTTATAGTAATAAGCGTTATTCTCGTTATTATAATGAAAAAGATAGTAATTTCAAAGAACGAGCACAAGCTTGATTAGTAACGAACGCAATGAAAGCGAAAGTAAAATGGGGATTAGGCATGAAGGTTGCTAAAACTATAAAAAACAAGAAAATCTAAGAAAATTGGGAAAAAGAGACAAGCACGTAATAATTTTTTTTCGGCAACTGTTAAAAATAATAGCTGCTGAAAAACTTGCTCTAAAAGCTGTACATTCAAATATTAAAAAAAGAAAAACGCTAACGTTATTATACCCAGTGCCTAAAGTTGGTGGATTTCTTCCACTAATTCGTATCTTAAGTGCGTTGTCCGCACTTGGAGGATTGGCAACAGGTGGATCAGCTATTGTTAAAGCTGTAAATGATATAAAGAAGGGGAATCAAGAACTTGCAGAAGATACATTGGCGTAGCTAGACAGATTTTCTGCGGGGGGCAAACATATACATTTTTTTATTTTAAGTTAATTTTTTCAGCTATGGATAGTAGATATACTTACATATGTATATGCCTCTTTAGGTAAAACAAGTGAATTTTTAAGTTTAAATTAGATTTATTTAACATATAAAAAATACAATTAATTTTTAATAACTAAATAAGAAGTTTTACATATAAATTTAAAACAGAAAAAAATAAACATTTTGTTTTATAGGGCAATTCCATGTCAAAAAAAAAAATTTGTCACTCCCGATTTTATTAAAACTTTTTTAATCTATATTCGTTGACTCCCTGAATCGAAATATAATTTACAAAAAATCTATCTCTTACAGTTTTTTAGTTTTCAAAATATAAAAATATCCCGTTTTAGCATATGCTAGCTCTCGTGGAGCAGTATAAAAATAATTTTTTTGGAAATTAAAAAAAATATTAAAATTAAAAAAAAAATTGATTTTTATATTTTTTAAATTTACATATGTTTTTTTAATGTGGCTTAGAGAGTACACAATAAAAATTTAAGAGTGGGACTATGGTGGGATCACAAGTTATGGAAAAAAAAAAAACATATACCCCTATTACGCTTTACAACTCAACTCAGTTTGGTCATCTGAGAAACAACTCAACTTTCGCACAACCAAACTCTTTTTTAGTATTATGAAATACAACTGCTTCTTGGTTGAAATTTTTGTGGTTACCAACTTAAATTATCAAATTTGACAGAAGAAAAACAACTTTATAAGAAAATAGCTAAATTTCACGATGACATTTTTCATGAAATTGTTTTGTGATGGCAAGAGGTGTAGAGAGGCAAGGAAAAACAAGAAAATTCAAAACAGATCAGGTGTAAGTTACGTAAAAATTTTAAAACAAGTCAAAGGTGTTTTATGTGTTTTACTATAAATAAAATATTTTAAAACGGATATAAGTAGAGATTTATATTTTGAAGACGATTCGGAAGATAAATACAAAACTAAAGTAATTTTTACAAATGGAAGTTACCAAAACTGAATTGGCAACGATTTAAAAAAGCTCAGTATACAATGAACATCAAATTTACGGGATCCAAATTGTGGCTCGCCTCGTCCAGCATCGGAATGCATTTCCATCAGTTCTACAAAACTTTCAAACTGTTGTTTTATTGTAACTTTTTATTTTTATATAAGTTTGTTCAAAATCTGTGATTAATAAAGTACTTGTAGACAAATTAAAAAAAACTTTACGTATCCGCTTTCCATTTTTCGTAAATAACTTACTTGAAACAACTGCTACCGATGAGTTGATTTTTTTGATAATTTTGTTAACCTCACTAACACTGGGTTGCAAACGGTGATACGACAACAGAGTTGTAACACAATTGAAATTCAACTTAAAAATTTTTGACAAATTGAGTTGTAATTGATAAAACCAAATTTTAAAATTTCAACTGAGAGGAGAGTTGAGTTGTAAACAGTAATAGGGGCCATAATTTTTTAATAAACTGAAACGGAAAATATGTAGTTTTTTTAACATATCTTGTCCACCATGGTCACACTCTAAAATTTTTATTTCGTCAACCGTTACTTTCATAATATCACCAGTAAAACGAATTTTCCAGTTTTTAATTATATTAAGGACTCTTACCGAGTTCCGATCAAAATCTATTAGGCATATTCCCGATTACTTCGTTCATTTTGTCTATTCTGTAATGCCAAACTTCGACCCTCTGGGCTCTGCGTTATTATTTTGTCTATCCTTTAAAATCTGTTCTATTATATGTAAATTTAAAAAACATAAAAAACACTATCTCAAAAAATAAATATTTTTTTCTAATTTAATATTTAATTTTTTTTTAATTTAACAAAAATATTGTTTAAAAAAATTAATTTTACTTTAAAATTTATATTTTATATATTTATAGAACTGCAATTAGAATATCTTTCATCCACGAGAGCATATGCAAAAAAGCGATATTTTTATATCTTTATAAGATTATAGTTAAAAAACTTGAAGAGATAAAATTACATTTGCATTCAGGGAGTAAAGGAGTATAAAAATAAGTTTCAATAAAATCTGAAATAGTCGTTCTAAGTACATGAAAAAATAATAAACAAAATAACAAGTAAAATACCGTAAATAATAAATAATTTATTTTACAATACATCGTTTATAATTAAATTATACTTATTTGTTTATTTCAAAAATTTTACTACCACACAAAAATAGAATTTTACTACCACAAAAAAAAAAAATGAAGAATATGTACATACTTACGTACATATGTAACACAAATACTTGTTTCCAAAAATTTTCTGTTTTTTTAAGGAACTCATTTAATATGTTATCAGCAGTTATTTCGTTTTTTACCAATTTGTTTTCAGTATTTAAAATTGCCAAATTTGAAAATCTATCTTGATGTGTTGTGTTCCGCAGCCAAGTTTTGATTCTACGCATCGCAGAGAAGTTCTTCTCACAACTAGCAGAACTGATGAGAAGACTAATTGCCACTTGAAGAAGTTTGTAAATATTGGGGTATATGTTATCAACCTTAGATTTCAACGTATTTATATTTATTTTTTCTTTTCATATATTTTTGAGCATATTGTATAAAACAGTACTTTCAGCTTTCAAAACTGTATGATCAATTTTAAAAATGGTTTCATAATGGTTAATAAATTCAGCTCCTCCATCTATATCTAGCTTTATAAAAGCATTTACAGATTTAGCTAGAATGCTGTCAAATCGATATTCTAAGTTTTGAACGATGTTATCAATTACGGGATAATAAATATATAGATATATCGGAAGGTAAATCTAATAAAGTATTCTGCCAAGCGCTGTTTCTACATGAAAAGCTTTACTTAAGCTGGTTTCTTTTCTTCTTCTGGTTCCAGGCAAACATCATTTTCGTTTGAAAAATATTCTATTTGATTCCAAATTTCATCCAAACAGTTACGTTGTCTTTTAAATGAGGCTTCACCAAGAGTTGCATTTTTTTATTGAAAATATTTACTTAAAACACTTATAGTTAGAAGCGCGAAATGAAAGATAATTTTGGTAAAAATGTAGCACCATAATGTACATAAGTGTATGAATTGCGTAAATCAAATTCAGTTTAAAAATTTACTGCTTTTATTATAGATAATTCAAACTCATGTCAGAACTGTGACCAATTTGAGGAGAAACTGAGTTTTTTTCTAATTTATTTTTTCTAATACAGATTCCGTTGACTAATTGAGAAGTATTGTTAAGATTCTTGCAGGTAACAACATTCTGATACCTACTTCGATGCATAATATTTTTGTAATTTTTTTCTTATTGTCTACAAATCAAGATACCAACACTCAACAAAATGCAACAATAATAGAAGCACTTGCCACCACAAATCAGACCAGTAGTGCGATTCACTATTCAATTTTAACGATTCTTGACTCGTTAAAAAAATTTAACAACAAAACGAAAGACTGCTATTCAGAAATGCTTTTTATTGTTAATTTAACTACAACTATTTTTGTGTCGTTTACTTTATCAAAATATCAAAAGATAAAGTCGGCCATTAAATGTAAAATGTAAAATATTCTAAATAATTAATATTTATAATTAGAACACATACATATGTATTTTAGCTACTTTATAAAATGAATTTAAACAATTTTTTAGAAATAAAATTTAAAAGAAACAAAAAATGAGCGCTTGTGTGGAAAGTTTTGTATATTTTGTTTATTATTTTTCATTCCTCTTTGTTCTTTACGCTATTTTGCCATTTTGTTTAGCAGCATTGCCATTTATTTTTTTTTGTATTTTTCATTTGTTAACCATAGGTTGGTGAATCGCAAATGCGTTAGTGCAAGCAAATAAACATGTTGATATATTTAACAAGTGTTAGATCGTTAAAAGTTAGTGAATTGCACTACAGATAAGACACGAAAATTGGAGTGTTACCAGATCACAGCTATCGTTGGAAAGGGATAGCAAGAGTTAATGCGTTTCTTATATTACTATCTCTTTCTAGTTATAGCTGCAATTTGACATTTTATTGTTTACAAAATAATTTCTGAAACTGGTGGAAAATTTTAATAAAATTTGATTTGTGTGTAAAATTAATTGTTTTAAAAATAGCTTTAAAATAATTTGTGGCAAAAATAAAATTTGAACAAATATCATGCGAAGTCAGCCAAATAAATAAATAAAACAAAGGAAATAAAACAACAGGAATCCAACAGAAAAAAAATGTAAGTATAACAAAAGTCATTTTCTGTTTTTGGCGTTGATAAGTGCGGACGCGATTTATTTTAGCTCGCATTAACAAAAAACAAAACATACATTGTGTGAATAATTTCAAACAAAAACAAAAAAAAAAAACAAACCTGTTTTAATACAACAACAAAGTTGTCTGTTATTTTTTTATTTCTTTCTTTCTCTTTATTTTTTACAACGGCATATTGAATTGCTACTTTAAAAATAAAACAAAAACAATAAGGGCTAATGAGCCTCTTTAATTTAAGCAACAAAAATGTTGACAATGTCGAATTAAATAAAAACAAAAAAAACAGAAAATAATTTGTGTGTAAATTCTACGCAAGTTATACGTGCCCAATCTTGTTCGTCGCTTTTGCTAAGCGATGACAATAATATAACTACAAACAAGTCGCCTTCTGAACACAGTGTTACCAACAGTAATATGGTTAGTGCAGAAAAACCTAAGACGCAAGTGGGAATGGACAGATATATAACTGTATTGAAAAAAGGTCGAAGCCCTCTTCGCAGATTGCACCAATGTCGAAAGTACTTAAAGATAAGGAGGCTAACGGAATAAGTTCCCAAAATCGTTTTGCTATTTTAGATAGCGAAACAAGTGAGCAAAAAACGGCACCGAAGTCGTTTAAACCACCACCAATTTTTTTAAGGGAAAAAAATTCGAATGAATTAATAAATAAGTTAATTTCAGTTATCGGGGAAAATTCATTCTATGTAATTCCAATCAGGCGTGGTAACATTGATGAAACAAAAATTCATTTTATAGACGAAAGTAGTTATCGTAAAGCAGTAAAGGAATTTGAAAGCTGCAATAAGAACTTTTATACCTATCAGCTGAAGAGTAGCAAAGGCCTACAGGTAGTCACTCATATGTTAATCCAGTGGAAATAAAAGCTGGCCTCCAAAAAGCAGGATTTAAGGTTAAAAGCGTTTACAATCTCAGAAATCGAGAGCGTGTCCCTCAACCTCTATTTCGCGTTGAACTGGAACCTGGGGATATTAGATTAAAGAAGAACGAAATCTAAAATATCTGTTACACTGCAGGATAAGTTTAGAGGAACCACATAAGCGGTCAGGACCCGTTCAGTGTTTAAATTGCCAAGAATACGGCCATACAAGGGCTTACTGCAAGTTGCCTCCGGTTTGCGTTGTGTGTGAAGAGCTTCATTGTTCCGCCCAATGCGACAAACCAAAGGATGACTCGAAGGTTAAAAAATGTAGCAATTGCGGTGGAAATCACACTGCTAACTACAGAGGCTGTCCAGTTTTTTCTGAGGTAAGGAAGTCAACTCAGAAATTAAATACTCCTGCTAGGCAGCCACAATACCAAGCAAATGCTCATTACCCTCAGTTAGCTCAACCCACAACCAAACATGTTTTATACGCGGATATGTTAAAATCCAACCATGTTTTAGCACACAAAGCGACATCTACAACCAATTCTACCCCAAATATGCATCCAGAAGCTAAAGAACAAACACCATCTGGTAACTACAATCGTCTCGAAGCAAGTATCGAGACATTAGTGCATTCGTTAAACAGTTTTATGAGCTCTATGAGCAGCATGATGCAAGAAATGGTTCGCATGCAATCTATGATGTTGCAGGCGGTACTTAACAAACCATGAACTGTTTAAAAATATGTTTCTGGAACGCAAACGGCTTACGCCAATACAAAAATGAACTCGAGTACTTCTTGAAGAACCAACAAATTGATGTCATGATGGTTTCAGAGACTCATTTAACAACAAATAGCTTTTTTAAAATCAATGGCTATATATTATATGACACTAAAGACCCCCGTGGCAGAGCATGTGGTGGTTCAGCAATACTAATAAGGGCTCGAATTAAACATCATTTACTGTGTGACTTTTGTGAGGACTACCTTCAAGCAACAAACATCTGTATTGAAGAATATCATCAAAACTTTGTTATTTCTTCGATTTATTCACCTCCTAGATTTCAAATATCAGAGAGTCAATATATCGACTTTTACAAATCACTAGGTCCCTGTTTCATAGCATCAGGCGACTACAACGCTAAACATACGTTTTGGGGATCACGCCTAATAACTCCAAAAGGTCGTGTTTTGTTTGATACAATTTCAAAAATGCGTCTGAATGTGATATCAAGTGGACAACCCACCTATTGGCCTACTGATCGACAAAAATACCTGATGTTATTGATTTTGGCGTGACTAAAGGTATTTCGAAAGAAATGATTAAGGTTGAAGCGTCACTCGAATTATCCTCAGATCATTCACCCACTATTGTCTATATATGGAATCAGCAAAATATCGTGTCGCCAACAACTTGCAGAAGCATTAATTGGTTGAAATATAGAAAGTATCTCAGTACTCATTGTTCGGAAAACATATCGCTAAGAACAACAGAAGATGTGGACCAGAGTCTAATTTATTTTGATCAAAACCTTAAATCAGCTGCCCAACATGCGACAGAAACCAGACAACCAGCTAGATACAATCAAATTTATTTTGTAGATGTCGAGCGGCTCTTGGCGGAAAAAAGGAAAATTAGAAGAGAGTGGCAAGCACACAGATCTCCTCAACTCAAATCTAGACTTAAAGATTGCACGAAATGGCTAAGACAACTGCTAGAATCTTGAAGAGTAGCATCTCTGAAAAATTACTTGGAAGACCTCGACGCAACTGCACAATCAGATTATTCATTATGGCGTGCTTGTAGGAACCTTAAAAGACCGGTCGTACGTAAGCCTCCCTTGCGAACTTCTTGTGGAAACTGGGCAAGGAATGATACCGAAAAAGGCAATTTGTTTGTTGGACATTTGAAAAAGGTTTTGACCCCAAATGTATGTACTGATATAGCTGAGTTGCCATCGGTAGAGACTAGTGCCGTAGTACCCCTAAGATTTGAATTTAGCGATATTGAAAGGGCAATAGCGGATTTAAACACCAAAAAAGCCCCTGGCGTTGATAAAACAAGTCACAGGATGTTAGTTGAGTTGCCCCGTATAGGTCGCAGAATTATTCTGTTTGTTTTTAATGCCATCTTACGTCTTGAGTACTTTCCCACAGAGTGGAAGGTCTCTTTGATAACTATGATTCCTAAACCAGGAAAAGACCAAAGACAAAAGTAGAATCATACAGACCTATAAGCCTTTTATCTAAAGTGTCAAAGTTATTTGAGAGAATATTAATAACTAAGCTGAATCCATTACTTAGCGCGAAAGGATGCATTCCGAACCATCAATTCGGCTTCAGAAAACAACATAGTACGATCCAACAAACACACAGATTAGTAAATGTAATTAAAACGACCTTTGAAGAAAGAAAATACTGTTCTGCGCTCTTTATCGACGTTTCTCAAGCATTCGATAAGGTTTGGCACGAAGGCCTAATATTTAAGCTAAAGCTGAACTTGCCCGAAAACTTGTATAAGCTTTTAAAAGATTATTTAACGAATCGCAAGTTTTTACTAAAAGAAGGTGACTTTTTAAGCTCGCCACAGCTCATTGAAGCCGGAGTTCCCCAAGGTAGTATTTTGGGACCAATTTTATATTTACTGTACACATCGGATATGCCAATTAGCACCCTAGTCCACACATCAACTTTTGCAGATGACACAGCTTTCTTAAGTATCATGAAAGTGCCCAAGAAGCATCACAAATTTTACAAGACCACATACTCAATTTAGAAAAATGGCTAGAAAAATGGAGAATAAAAGTGAATGAACAAAAATGCACTCACATAACTTTCACACTGCGCAGGGACTCATGCCCTCCTATTCGCATAAATAACCAAATGATACCACAGCTTTCAGACGTTAAATACCTGGGTATACATCTTGACCGTCGCATTACTTGGAAAAGCCACATTGACTTCAAGTTAACACAAATGAAACTAAAAGCAGTACAACTAAATTGGCTTATTGGCAGAAACTCCACCCTGAGCTTAGATTGTAAACTTCTACTGTACAAGTCGGTCCTCAAACCAATTTGGTGTTATGGGATTCAGTTATGGGGCACTGCCTCAGCTAGCAATGTAGAAAAAATTCAAAGGCGCCAAAATAAGATTCTACGTATTATTACATCTGCTCCCTGGTATATAAAAAATTCGAACATCCACAAAGACCTAAACATGCCATCAGTTAAACCAGAAATAGCGAAACATGCAGTCACATATCTAAAGAGGCTTGAATCTCATCCAAACCCTTTGGCGCGTAACATGCTGAATGAACCTGGTTACATTCGACTAAAAAGAAGAGATACTGCTTTTCTTGGCCGTACATTAGAGGGATGACCCGCAAATGATTTCAAAATCCGTGAAACAAACATTATTTTTGTCTAGCACTGGCTGGACTTAAAAAGAATATTTTATTTTAGACTTAAGATACGAGTAATTATTGTTCGTTCAAAAATATTGAAGATACAATAAATAAATTATGAAAAAAAAAAACAAAATTTTTCTATTCAAATTAATTTGATTTTAATTAAATAGCAAAATAATTTTATTTTGCTATTTCAGGAGTCGCCGATGCATAATGGGCTGTCCAAAAGGGGAGAAATTTCTTCAGTTCCCGAAAAATCCAACCAATTGTACATATTACATTTGTTAAATTTTAAAGTGAATTAAAGACCACAGATAACCAACCAGATTACCCACTTGTGACGTTTAAAAAAGTACATTATCATTTGTACTTGCAGCTTTCGATAAAGTGAATAAAAAGATAATAAAAAATGTTTAAAGCAGTGAGTAAGAAGTACCAGCTATATGTTGCCATTACTAACATATGTTTTCAATTAAGTAAACAAAAATTGGAAACAAAATTTTAACAAAAATTATATTTTCTTAATAATATTTAAAATAAACTGGTACAATAATTTCGTTACAAGTTATTAAAATATAATACGGTTGTTGCAAAGCGCAGTTAAAAGTTACAAAAATACAACATGATCATAAAGTTGGAAAAAATGTGCAATAAAAGTTTTTTAAGAGAATTCAAGGAGTCCCGTCTAAATTATTTGATTCCTTATGGTAAACAATTTTATATATGTATGTGACTTCATAAGGGTTGTGCAATATTATGTATATGCTTATGAGAATTACATGAATGGTTGTCCGGCGAAGTGCACGTTAGCAACCAGAACATAAGGAAATGTTCTTGTACATGTTAATGGCGGTGAGAAATAAAAAGATTATTCCGTCGATGCCCTATATAATTTTACTTTATAATATTATTTCAAATAAATATTATTCCAAATCTAACGTTTTAAGGGATTCGTGTGGAATTGAGGATCTAAGAAACTAAAACCTAAAACAGTATACAACTATATTTCATAAATATAAATAAGAGCAAACGAACTAAATCATCTACAATCAAACAAAATAACAGTAGTAAAAGAAATGCAAAAATCTGCTAAAAAGAATGTATACAACCGAAAATGTGTGTAGGGAATTTTGATGCATCTTCGTATTTAGTTGCTTTTTTAGTAAAATGGGTTCATTGAAAAGTCGTAAAATTTTACATGATTATTGATCTTATTAATCAACCACGACCGCCTTAACAGCAATGAATAAACGTTTATTTCTCGATAAAGAAAATAAAAATAAATAATAAATATATACGGAAATGAAATTGCATTTTAATTTTAGGTAAATTGTGCTACTAGTTCTGATAACTAGTTCACATAATATTTTTGCGGGAGATCTAAGTCCTGAAATAGAAACCGAAAGCTTTACTTAACTGGCCCATTACACGCTATTCTCAAAATATGAAATCAAATACGCCTTCGTATCGTTTGTGAAAAAAGCAGGAGCGAAAATGCCAATGTTTCACGTTGCATTCGTACCAACATTCGGACAATACGAAAGCTTGCTCCACCACGTAATCATTAATATTAAATGATGCTGCACTAAATTACATAAAAATACATATTTTTAGTTTAATTGAATTTAAATAGAAAATTTATTTTCAGTTTTCATATTTAGTTTTGGATTTTAAGTGAACATTTTAAATAAAGTAATTTATGTATTTTTATTTTCTGGTCTTATTAATGTTTTGTTTCTAATTTCAAGTAACGTTAACAGCAGAAAATGGTGAACGTAATACATAATAGTTTGCAGTTGTTGGAGATATTTGTAGCATCTTTTTCAATTTATTAGTATAAGTAGATAGTTAAGGAAGAAGATTTCAATGAAAAGATACATGTCATCGTTTCCAGCAACAGTTTTTTTTTTTTGAAGGGAATGTCACCAATAGGTAATTTGGTTAGATTTAAATACGACTGAAATTAGAAAAAAAAGTTACATACGTATATTAAAAAACTGAAAGGAAACTTGTAACATATTTATTTACCTTGAGATTTTAGTAACCATTAACAAAACAGACATGCCAACACAGGGTAATTATCTATCCGATGTAAGAACCTAAATAATAAATAAGACATATTTTAATCCAGCAAGACGATATTTATCTAACATATCATTTTACATAAATCAAAGTAAATAATTCCAATTGTCTTTAATTCACTTTAAAATTTAACAAATGTAATATGTACACTTGGTTGGATTTTTCGGGAACTGAAGAAATTTCTCCCCTTTTGGACAGCCCATTATGCATCGGCGACTCCTGAAATAGCAAAATAATTTAATTAAAAACAAATTAATTTGAATAGAAAACCTTTGTTATACTAACATTTTTTTTCCTGTTGAATTCCTGTTGTTTTATTTCCTTTTGTTTGTTGCCTTTTATTTATTTGGCTGACTTCGGATGATATTTGTTCATATTTTATTTTTGCCACAAATTATTTTAAAGCTATTTATAAAATAATTAATTTTACACACAAATCAAATTTTATTAAAATTTTCCACCAGTTTCAAAAATTATTTTGTAAACAATAAAATATCAAATTGCAGCTATAACCAGAAGGAGATAGTAATATAAGAAAAGCATTAACTCTTGCTATCCCTTTCCAACGAAAGCTGTGATCTGGTAACACTCCAATAATCATGTCTTATCTGGTCTGATTTGTGTTAAAGACAATTGGAATTATTTACTTTGATTTATGTAAAATTATATGTTACAAAAATATCGTCTTGCTGAATTAAAATATGTCTTATTTATTATTTAAGCAGGTTCTTACATTGGATAGATAATTACCCTGTGTTGCCAGGTCTGTTTTGTTTATGGTAACTAAAATCTCAAGGTAAATAAATATGTTACAAGTTTCCTTTTAGTTTTTTAATATATGTATGTAACATGTTTTTTCTAATTTAGTCGTATTTAAATCTAACCAAATTACCTATTGGTGACAATCCCTTCAAAAAAAAAAAAAAAAACTGGTGCTGGAAACGATGACATGTATCTTTTCATTGTAATCTTCTTCCTTAACTATCTACTTATACTAATAAATTGAAAAAGATGCTACAAATATCTCCAACAACTGCAAACTATTGTGTATTACGTTCACCATTTTCTGCTGTTAACGTTACTTGAAATTAGAAACAAAACATTAATAAGACCAGAAAATAAAAATACATAAATTACTTTATTTAAAATGTTCACTTAAAATCCAAAACTAAATATGAAAACTGAAAATAAATTTTCTATTTAAATTCAATTAAACTAAAACTATGTATTTTTATGTAATTTAGTGCAGCATCATTTAATATTAATGATTACGTGGTGGAGCTAGCTTTCGTTTTGTCCGAATGCAACGTGAACCAATCCCTTGGCATTTTCGCTCCTGCTTTTTTCACATTCTTTCGATTAAAATGATAGTCGCCTCTAATGTAAATGGAGTACATGGGAAACATAGAATGAAATTTATAATCAAGCTTAAGTTCGTTTTTATTCTCTCTAAGAAAGAATTAATTAAATTACAAATTAGGTGATAATATTAAAGAAAAATTGGGAAAATTTAATTTTTAGACACCAGCACGAGTGGAATGCACATTTTCTAGACAGCCACGTCCGTCATCAGCACTACTTGTATCTAATCTACTTAGGGTAGTGTTTTAGTTGTAAGCATCATCTATTTAACCAACCAAACCCAGATAAAGGAATACGAGAAAACTTGTATTCAATTATCAATTGTCAGTTGGTGAGAACGAAGTCTACCACTACCTTAAGTTTCCCTCTTGTTGAACATTTTTACTTTAATATTTACCACCTATATTTTGTTGTTCCTTCAACCTTCGGTTAGCAATGAAGTTACTTTTTGTTTATTTGTTTTACTTCCAACATACATGGGAAACTATCACTCAAAAGTTATAAACGATTTTTTGATGCCTTATTAAGTAAAATTCTTACTTTAATAAAATTTCGACTTCGTACTAATGTATTTTTTTCTTAAAAGTGCTATACACGATAAAGGTGAAGCAGACCCAGAAAAGCGCATTGAAAATTATAAAGAAGCGTAATTCAAGCTGTGTGTATACAAAAGAAAATCAAAATTAAGGTTCTACTTTAAATTAACCAAAACTATATATTAATATTAATTGCTTTGTACTGTTAGTTTTGTTAATATTTTTCCTTTATTGTAAGGTTATTTGCTTTAATTAAATTTAATAACCAAATTTGCGTCTTAATTATATTCTTAGGTATTTCTCTAAGTGTAAAAACACTTTTAACAGTCGATTATTAATGAGTCAGTGAAGAGCTAACTAAAAGTGCCCCATAACATAAAGCATTTAAAACTAACTTATAATGAGTAAGTGTGTGTACTGACTCATTCCTAGGACATTGTGTAGTAAAAATGATTAGTTTTTCAGAATGAAATGAGTTAGCTTTTGAGTCACTTCTGACTCATTTTAAGTTAGCTTTAAGTTAGTTATAAGTTAACTAAAAGTCCGACAGGGTGCATACATACATACTTACATATGCATGTATGTTTGAAACTGAAGAAAAACTAAAACGAGATATACATACATACATACATACATACATACATACATACATACATACATACATACATACATACATACATACATACATACATACATACATACATACATACATACATACATACATACATATGTATATGTACATATATAAAATGAAAATAAAAAATATTTTTTTATTTGTTAATTAATTGTTTTTAAATACATATATTTTTAAATAAATGATTTTAAACTAAAGTTTTCTGTCTCACTTTCGACCACTCCATTTGTATCGGCTCGATTTTGAGTCACTTCTGACTCATTTTAAGTTAGCTTTAAGTTAGTTTTAAGTTAACTCAAAGTCCGACAGGGTACATTCATACTTACATATGCATGTATGTATGAAACTGAAGAGATATACATACATATGTATAAGTTAACACCCGACACGTTTAAAATAAAATATTAAAAATGTGTTATTATTGCTGACGCTGCGTATAATGTTTGAGTGACTTCCGTTCTAGAAAAGCTTCATCAGCAACATTTATTCCAGGGATAACATCAGGTGATAAGGCTGTGTGCATAGTTTTAAGTTAGCATTAAGTTAATAATTTGTAATAAAGTTGAGCTATTTTAATATTGAAATAAAGAAGAGCTTAATTGCTCCAAAAACGTTAAAAAAAAACAAATTAATAAATTTGTTTTTAATTGGCGCCCGAGCAGGGACCCACAGGATGAAGGACAAATAAAGAATTAAAAAATAAAAAAAATTAAAGAAGTAACATTTTAAAAGAAAAAACGAAGTAACATTCGAAGTGACAGTGAAGAAATCCGAAGTAAGTGTGCAGAAAGAGGCCCCCAAGTAGCCAAACGGTAAAAGGGACGATATTGCATATTAGCCGGTTCTCCTACGGAAATCGAATAAACTTTTAGTAATAAGTGAACAAGAAATTAAAAATAAATAAATTACAAATTAGTGAAACGAAAAATTTAATTAACTTTAAATACAATAAGTGAACAAAAAATTAAAATTAAATAAATTATAAATAAGTGAAACGAAAAATTTAATTAACTTTAGATACAATAAGTGAACAAGAAATTAAAAATAAATAAATTACAAATAAGTGAAGTGAAAAATTTAATTAACTTTAAATACAATAAGTGGGCAAAAAATTAAAATTAAATAAATTATAAATAAGTAAAGCGGAAAATTTAAGTAACCTTTAAGTAATTAAGTGAATTGAAAATTACCATAAATTGTTTATAAATAAATGAAACCTAGAATCATTTTAAAATAGTTAAGAACCAGAGCATTAAATAAAACATCAAGATAATATAAAATAAATTAGTCAAGTGCGAGTTAGACTCACACACGTAGGGTTCCGTACTATGTTCAGTATAATTTAAAAATTCCAGTTGTTTATTTCTTTATGTCTTATGGGACACCCTTAAATTTTAAAATTAAAGTAATATTCGCGAAAATTGCATCATAATTGGAACATCCTTTAAATTTTAGTATGTACTTGATTTTATAGCGGCCTTGGTAATACACTTTCTATTAAAATATCAGGAGCCCACCTATTGCGGTTAAAAAAATAAGGTAATATTCGTGAAAAACACGTCACTAATGGACACACTTCAATTTTAAGTATTTGTTCAGACTCGTTTATAAACCTAAAATTCTGTGAAAATTTCAAGCGCCTACCTATTACGGTTCAAAACTTAGGTCTTCTACATGCAAATCACACTACTATAGGAACACCCTTTAATTTTTAGGTTTATTTTTTATACTTGTTTATATAGCGAAGTAATTTTAATTACTGCTTACATATTTTTAGCGTATGCCTCCTACAGCTCAAGAAATAAACACATATTTGTGAATAACACCTCTCTATCGGAACACCCTATAAGTTTTAATTTTGTTGTTATAGCGGCCAGCGCTATACACCTTCTGTGAAAATTTCAAGAGTCTACCTATTATGGTTCAAAACTTATGCCTTATACATGCAAATCACACCACTATTGGAACACCCTTTAATTTGTAGTTTTATTTTTTTTATACTTCTTTATATAGTGAACTAAGTTTTAATTACTGTTTGTAAATTTCAAGTGTATCCTTCCTACAGTTCAAGAAATAAACACATTTTCGTAAATAACACCTCTCTATTGGAACACCCTATAAGTTTTAGTATTTGTTGCTATAGAGGCAACAGCTATACATCATCTGTGAAAATTTCAAGAGTCTACCTATTACGGTTCCAGAGATAAAAGGCGCTGACAGACGGACAGACATTGTAGCGAAAACAATAGGGTTACGTTTTTACACTTTGTGTACGGAACCCTAAAAAAGAGAAACACAATCAAAACTATAATCTGGGTAAAGTGAAAAAAATATTTGAGAACACGGAATTAAAATCTTAACGAAGAAAAAGCCTATGAAAATAAAGCATACATAGTATATACATCGAAAACAATAGAAAGTAATAGCGAAATAATAATTACCAAATTCAGTTCGTGCTTTCCATCGGTTCCTGATCATCAACTTTGGTTCCAGTTTTCTGTCGATTCCTGTGCTTCATCATTCAACATGTTCCCGATTATATTATTGTAAGCCCTAGTATTAATTTTACTATTCATTTTTTCTTCTCTCTAGTATAAGAAAATTTTTATTTTATCATTAAAAAAAGAATATTATTTATTATTTTATTATTTATTAATAGATTTATTATTTACATATTTGATACATTTACAATAACATGTTTAATATCTAAATCTATATTTGGCATAACATATTTGTTGTAAGCCAGATTGGCACTATTCAAAAAATAACAAGATAAGTTATAATCTTATATTTACATGAAAAATTAAAAAACAAATTCATTTAAGATAAATCTTCTATACTTTAAACAAACTTCTATGTATTTATACAGGGAGAAAAAGTTTAAGCCATTTAGTATACATATAACTTCATTCAAATTTAATATGGTTTTACCAAAATATTGTAATCTAAATTCTTTGTACAGCGGACAGACACCGATGAAGTGAAATGTGTTTTCCGAAGCATCTAAATTGCAAATAGTGCAAATACCAACCGCGTTATTTCTGAAGGCTCTTGCATTCAGGTCTAATAAGCCACCTCTAGACCTTATTATTAAACTGACTGCACATGAAGAAAGATTTGAAGTATACAATGAAGAAACATTGTATTCCAGTATTGCATATAGATCGTGAAACTGTGAACTTATAGCATTTTGAATATAATCATAACGTTCTTTGATTTTTAGTTTATCCAATATTGGTTTCCACTGTCTGCTTAGTGGAGTTATTGAAGAATCAGGGAAGATTGGTATATACTGACAAATATTTTCCCATTTCTTGGCCCAGTTTATTTTTTGATTTATAATTTTTAATGCCAATATGCGAGGTAATCTGTGAGGATTCATATTTAATACTTTATTGATGTATCGAAGGTGAAGTCCTAAGGTAGATACGAATAGTGAGTCTAAGTTTGTTTCCAAGGTATATTTATTTTACTAGGTAGTGGCATCCCTACAACAAATACAACAATACAAGAACAACATGGCATTTTGTTGTTGCTTTGTAGTTCGAAATGTCAAAAAACATATAAGAAAATTGAGAAGGCGTGTATGAGTTTTATTGCTTTCTCACTTCTACACTATAAAATTTCTGAACACATGCAACTTTTGACATGTCGAACTACTAAATCAGCAGGGCGGACGACACTACCTAGTAAGATAAATATACCTTGTTTGTTTCTATATACTGCATGTAAAAAAAGAATAAAGAAAATAATAAAAAAAATAATATGTCCAATCCCAACAACTTAATCAGACCTCCGATCCTAAATCCTGAAAATCCTGATCCTAGCGGACAGGCACCCGCGCCTAATATGTCACAAACAACGGCTATGATAACAGGCATAGTCCGGAATGTTATCGAAAGTCAATTTCATGACCTACTACAGGCAAATTCACGATTGAATGCAACCTCCGCAAGTTTTTCTGATCAAACGATCGACCCGGCTCATATTAATAATATTTCTGATCTGGACAAAGTTTCAGATGTGGTCAGATGCCTACGCGATTTCTCCGGAAATCCAGGGGAATTTAACTCCTCGAAAAAAAGTGTAGACATGACAACATAAATAGAATTTTCAAAAAAGCATAGAATTTCATAATAAGAAAAGAACACCATTTCGTTCATTCAACCCAAATGACAAAATATTTGGAAAAGTTAATTAGAGATTAGGAAATAAACTTACCCCTGGGTATAACGAAGAAACAGTAAAATACGACAGAGGAAATACAATCAGGACGAACAGTACATAAGTCTCACATTAAAAATTAAGTTTAATAGAAGAAAAGACAAATAAGCATACTAATGTTTAGGAAAAGGAAAAATTTTGCAAATTAGAATTAAGGAAAACCAAGAAATGTTAAAAAACAAAAAGTAACACAAACCTTAATATTAAAAATTAATGAAAGAAATAACAAATACATAAAACGAAAAAGTTATTACAAATAAATTTAAAAAATAATGAAAAGGATCGAGAAATATGCCATAGGCGTACGATACCGCCATTTTGTAAAGAAAATATCAACTAAGTAACAAGGAAAAATCGAATACTATGCCATAGGCCTACGATTTAAAAGTTACAAAAAGTAAAGTAAGCGGTGACTATAGCGGACAGATATCCGATTCCGGATATAATCGAAGGTATCTCGCAATTAAGGAAAAATATTTTTTTTCCGTACTCGACTTAAAGAGCGGTTTTCATCAGATCCCGCTGAAAGAATCTGATATAGAAAAAAACAGCATTTTCTATTAATAATGGAAAATATGAATACACTAGATTGGCCTTCGGCTTAAAAAACGCCTCTTCAATTTTTCAAAGGACACTAGATGATATTCTGCGTAAATACATTGGTGTATTCTGTTTTGTTTATATCGATGATAGAATTGTATTTAGCCATACTGAGACAGAGCACATTTGCCATTTAGAAAAGGTATTTAAAACGCTCGCAGAGGCTAACATGAAAGTACAACTCGACAAGTGCCATTTTTTTTAATAAATCAGTTGAATTTCTTGGTTTCATAATTTCATAAGAGGGCATAAGGACGAATCCGGCGAAAACCGAGGCAATTGCAAAAATTCCACCACCCACAACTTTAAAAGAATTAAGATCGTTCTTAGGTCTGTCAGGGTATTATCGCCGATTTATTCAGGACTATGCAAAGCTAGCAAAGCCCCTGACATCCCTTTTAAGAGGGAAGGAAGGACGTACGTCTAAAAATCAATCTGTGAAAATTAAAATTAACTTAGATTCAAATGCTATTTCAGCATTCGATAAAATAAAACCAACTCTCGTTTCCGAAGACATTATGTTGGCATATCCAAACTATGAGAAGGAAATTGATTTAACGACTGATGCGTCAAATTACGCCATCGGCGCTGTTCTTTCCCAGGATAATAGACCAATAATTTTTATATCAAGGACACTTAGTAAAACTGAAGAGGTGTATGCTACCAACGAGAAGGAAATGTTAGCAATTATTTGGGCACTCAATTCATTAAGAAATTACCTATACGGTACTGCAAAGGTAAATATTTTTACCGACCATCAGCCTCTCACAACGCCTTAAGCAACAAAAATAATAACAACAAGATAAAGCGCTGGAAGGCGATTCTAGAAGAGTACAACTACGTGTTGCACTATAAGCCTGGAAAGGCGAATGTTGTTGCTGATGCTTTATCAAGGGTTCCATATTCTCAAATAAACACTTTGACACTCGTGAAAATAAGATTCAAATTTTGGAGAGATATTATTTTCCATCCATGAATCAAAAGATTGTAAAAATAGTAAAAAATTGCGTTGTCTGCAGGGAGAATAAGTATGACCGCTATCCTGCGAAACCTCAAATTCAGGAAACCCCTATTCCGAATTTTCATCGGCCACTTAGATATTTTCATTACTGACAATCATTCGGTTTTAACGGCCATGGATAAATTTTCAAAATTCGCAGTGGCAAAGGTAAATAAATCTAAAGCTGCAGAAGACATTAGACAGCCTTTGAGAGATATAGTCTTTTTTTATTCCTGCGACCATAGTCGTTGATAATGAAAAATCCTTTAACTCAGCTTCAACGAATCATATGATTGAAAATGAATTCGGTATTGAAGTTTACCGCACACCCCCATATACAAGCAATTCAAATGGTCAAATAGAACGCTTTCATTCGACACTCCAAGAAATAATGCGGTGGCTATTAGAGAATTAAGTAAAGGAGTACAATTTGTCGATCCATTCAACAACAGGAAAAAAACCTGTAGAGGTACTATTTGGGCAAGTAGTATCTACTGACCCGGAACAACTCAAAAATTCTCGAAGAGAAACAATAAAAAAGTTACAAGAGAAACAAATCTCTGACAACGTATCATAACCGTAAGAAAACGCAACCCAAAACATACTCAGAGGGAGACGTTATTTATGTCAGAATAAATAAAAGAGTTGGTAACAAATTGACTCCAAAAAATATATATAAGATAAGCCTTATTAAAACGTAACTCTTTTTCTTCTATTTCCTTTGCCAATTACAGATCCATTATTTTAACGTGTAAAGCAGAATTTCAAATATTAGATTATACGTCAGCAATGGTCAGAGTATAATACAGGACGGAACTTTTAGGATAATACACCAAATCGACTTAGCACAATTTGACAGATTCCTGCAAAAGACGCATACGTACGTCGAAGCGAACATCCCAAAATCCAACCTTTTTTATCCCATCCTTAAACAAGAAATCATTCAAACTTTGGAATTAGCCCAAAGTATAACTCCAGTAGAATTAAGTGATAACAATGAACATAATGTTAAAAACCCTGATAATAGTAGTATAAGAAAAAGAAGATCCTTTAATACGATAGTTACTGCATGGAAATACATCGCTGACAGTCCAGACCACGATGATTTCGAAATGCTGGAATTTAATTTAAGAGAATTAAGTAACAATAATAACAAACAGATTGTAATCAATCAATCTATTAATGAAAGAATAAATAATTTAACAAATTTGTTTAATGAAATGTCTAATGCAATACGCAAGGACGGTGGTCTAATTGACTAAATATCAATAAATTTACAAAACAGAATAAGACTCGTAAAAGAGCAAATAATAAATGTAAAATATGCCATTCAATGGGCTAAGAACAGAATAATCAACTCCATACTTTTGAATAAACTAGAAATTAAGTTAGCTTTAGAAAAATAGGAACAGGAGAAAATGCCTTTTGCATCTCCTGAAAAGGCGGTGGAATACGCCATGTATAATAATTCAGTAATACTTTACATTATTAAAATACCATTAACTAATAAAAAAATTTACAAAAATATTGTAATACGCGGAGTTAAGAAAAATAAGAAAATTATAAATGTACCATTTGATGAAGTTATAAAAAACGATAATGAAGTATTTGCAATGAAAAGTAATTGTTTAAAATATGATTCTATAAAAATTTTTAATAATAATCAGTTAATAGATTTATGTAAGTAACAGTACTCGCATACCAAAAATCATCAAAAGCCTGCCATCATCTTGCAATTATAGCAACAATCAACATATTCCTCAGATAGAAGAAATATTCCCAGGAGTCATCTTGCTTAATGAATTCAACGATACGATAATAATCGACAATGCTAAACATAACTTATCAGGCACCTTTCTAATAAAATTTTACAACACCACAATTATGGCGCAAAACAAAATATACCGAAGCCTAGAAGCTCCGCATATAAAGAGCATACCGGCGGCGCTACAACCAAGAAGAAAAATTGGAAAATCTTTTAACCATCGAAAGCTTAACCGAACTTCATCTCAACAATACGCATGAAATCCGAACGATAAAATTTGGAACATTGGTAAATGGAATGTCAACTGGATTCGTCATGTTTCTTCTTAGCAGCATTTGCTGCTTAATCTTTCATCTATTTAGAGCGTTGAGAAAAGAAAAAGTTGCAAAAAATAATCTGTCAGAGTTATACGCACCGCACCCCATCAGTAATATTAACCAACATTCAACCCAAGGGTTACGCAAATTCATCAAATTTGAGATTAAATCATCTACCATATTTCTAGAAAAAACAAATGAGGGCAATTGTGCTTAAGAGGGGAGAAGTTAACACCCGACACGTTTAAAATAAAATATTAAAAAATGTGTTATTATTGCTGACGCTATGTCTGCCTATAATGTTTGAGTGACGTCCGTTCCCATAAAGAAAAGCTTCATCAACAACATTTATTCCAGGAATAACATCAGGTGATAAGGCTGTGTGCATAGTTTTAAGTTAGTATTAAGTTAATAATTTGTAATAAAGTTCAGTTCTATTTTAACATTGAAATAAAGAAGAGCTTAATTGCTCCAGAAACTTAAAAAAAAACAAATGAATAAATTTGTTTTTAATTTATACAATGTAAGTATGTACATATGTATATATTTCAATAAAAAATACTAATCAAATTTTAAACAGGGATACAGCTAAAAATAATGAGTACACAAAACAAAGACAATATGAAATAATGGTAGAGTTTATGGTATTGCATCCGGATTTGGCTAAATCCGGATGCAAAATGTTTCAAATGCAAATCTAGAGAATTGTGGGAAAGGTTGCTTCAAGATTTAAATGCTGCAGGTCCACCTTCACATAATGTAGAAAAATGGAAAAAGGTATGCATATTTTAACTTAAAATTGAAGGCATTTGACTAATTAGTACATTTAAAGGTGTGGGCTGACTATAAGCAGCACATTAAAGTAAAGTCCCGCAACAAACTTTGCCTTTCGGGAACTGGAGGAAGGCAAAGTAATTACTGTTCTTTAACACCATTAGGGGAAAGAGTGTCGGAACTACTGGCTTTTAATAGCTACATTCAAGGGATGAGTAATACTTCCAGGTATGGAGCACCTGCAAGTACGTCTGCTATTGGAAATATTGAAGAAAAAGATGAAGCAATAGGTGATGATGAAGGCATTGAAACAAATGGCAAGGCCTTGATTTAGATTGTACTAAACAAAGTTCAAATAACATTTTAAGTATTCAAGAGCAGAATCTTCATCACTTTCCTACAATAAAACACAATCCATTTTTTTTTATTTAAATATATAAAAGTCTACATAATAATTTCATACAGACTTTAGTAACAAATTTAATAATTATTTGTAATAATAATTTTCAAAGACAAAAGAAAAATATTTAACAATTAAGGAAAATTATAATATTGCGTTTTATAACGTTTAAGCTTAAAGAGTAATCAATAAATTGATACAGTTCATTAAAATTGGCACATATTCTTCTCAGTGGATCAGCATAAGCATAGTTCATACGAAAACATTTAATTGCCAGAGGTTGAAAGTAACGTGTCGGCCGATGTGGAACATTAAATGATATACTTCTTAGTATGAATTTAGAGTGTATATCGCCATTAAGAATACTTAACAAAAACGTAACGTTTAGCATAGTCCTTCGGCTTTTAAGAGAAGGCAATTTAATTAGCGATAATCTTTGATGATAAGGAGGCAAATTTAATGTTGGATTCCATCTTAAGCTTCGTAGGCTAAATAGCAAAAACTGTTTTTGAATAGACTCAATATGATCACTATGAACATTATACAACGGATCCCAAACAACTGAGCCATATTCAAGAATAGGTCTAACTAAGCATGTATATAAAAGCTTAGTTGCATATGGATCGATAAATTCCTTTGCCCATCTTTTAACAAAAGCAAGAACGCCTCTCGCCTTATTGACCATCATATTAATGTGTGGAATAAAACTAAGCTTAACGTCAAGCATTATACCCAAATCCAGGATGGAACAAACTAATTCCAAAGGTTGTTTGCCCAACAAAAAGTTGACACTGACGAAGTTGCCCCTGTTAAATCTCATGTGCTTGCATTTGTTAGAGTTTAGTTCCATTAGGTTTACATTGCACCATGTATAAAAGTTATCAATATCATGTTGTAGGTAAAAATGATCCGAATTTTTTTTGTATGTAAGAAAAATTTTTACATCATCAGCAAACATAAGTATGTTGCAATATTTTATAACATTTGGCAGATCATTTATAAACAAAGAGAACAGGATTGGACCAAGATGGCTGCCTTGCGGTACTCCAGAAGAAACATTTATAGGTTTAGATATGTGGTTTTTGAAAAGTACATTTTGTTTTCTATCATTTATATAAGATTTAATCCAATTTAGACTATATGCAGAAAATCCCTGCATATATAGCTTATTAAGGAGAAGTTTGTGATTGACTTTGTCGAAAGCTTTGCTGAAATCCGTATAAATGGCATCAGTTTGTTGATTTTTCACGAATCCTTTATTAACTAACGTCGTTACCTGTAACAGGTTGGTAATGGTTGAGCATCCTTTTCTAAACCCATGTTGATGCGGCGATATTAAATGCGATATGTTGTGGCTTAGAAAGTTGCAGATGAATTTTTCAAGAAGCTTTGGTATCGAACTTAGTTTTGCAATACCTCTATAGTTTTTTGCATGTGACTTACTGCCAGATTTGAATAGAGGAATGATATATGAGCTTTTCCATTGACTAGGAACATAGCCACATCTGATAGATGAGTTGAAGATGAAAGATAAATGTTTCGACAAATTAGCTGCACAGTACCTCAGTAAACAGTTGGGTATACCATCCGGTCCATGGTTAAAAGTTATTTTAAGTCTTCTTAATTCAAACTCTATTTCAGCAGGATCAATTTCTGGAAAGTCTATTGATAGGTTTGAAGAAATTTGAAAAGGATAAGTACTGGTGTCATCATATATAGCATCAGAGTACGTTGTAGCAAAAAATCCGCAAACATATTGGCGATAAGAGCGTCATCATCAGATTCACAATTTCCATATTTTATTACAGGCGGATACTCATTAGATTTACGTTTGGAGTTTACAAAATTAAAGAACGATTTAGGATTGTTTTTAAAATTTGATTTCATTCTGATGATATAATTTTTATACAGAGTGGTATTTAACAAATTATACTCAGCGCGACAAATAGAGTACCTTGCGTAATCAGCAGTAGAATTAGAGTTTCTGTATTTTTTGTAGAGTTTATTCTTTTTATTTTTTAGACTTGATAGATGTTTAGATCTCCAGGGGGGGCCAGAGCATTTGAAGACAGTTCGTTTAGGTATG
Organism: Phasia obesa; assembly: GCA_949628195.1. Classification (NCBI taxonomy): domain Eukaryota; kingdom Metazoa; phylum Arthropoda; class Insecta; order Diptera; family Tachinidae; genus Phasia; species Phasia obesa. Next base: position 52,719,824 of record OX451219.1, on the reverse strand, counting down.
CATTTTTCCATTAAAGAATAAACAGATTTGTAGAAGGTAGTAATCATCATTTCAATGTTTAATGGAGTGCAATTTGAGATTAATAACACGTTATGCCAGTCAATATTACTTAACAATCGATTTATCATGTTATAATTGCCACGTTTAAAACAAAAAACTTGCTTGTTTTTTCTTAGTGGGTTAAAAGACTCTGGAAGTAACAAGGAGCAACGAACTTGAAGAGTTGGGTGATGTCGATCTTCAGGCATAGTAATAGGGCAGGATCGATTTATTGTACAATCAGAAGGTTCATTAGCGAATACCAAGTCCAGCAGTTTATTATTGATATTATACACAGCATTTATTTGGTAGAGGCTTAAATCCATTATGTGGTTTAAGAAATCGTTAGAAATCAATGGAACTAGGTTTAATGAGTCAGGTGGATAGTTCCATGAAACCGACGGCAAATTAAAATCTCCAAATACCAAAATATAATCCGTGGATTTAGCAGAGTTTACCATGTGTTCAACGGCTTCAAAATGCTTTTCATAAACAAAGTTTTCAGAGCATGGAGGAATATAAGAACAGGATACAAATATATTTCTTTTATTTAGTTTGATTTTAACGGATATAAACTCAATTTCATCACCAATCAAAAACACTTCAGATGGCAAAGAATTTGATACCGTAATAAGTACGCCTCCACCGATTCGATTTTCTCCTCTGTCTCTCCTATATATATGATAACTATCGCAAAGTATTTCCATGTTAAAAATATTTTCTTTTAACCAAGTTTCGGTAAATATAAGAATATTATAGTCAAATGAAAAACTGTTAACATATAAGCTTGTTAGTTTAGTATTCAGACCCCGAACATTCTGATAGATAATATTAAGTTGGATATCAGTACAAGCATTTAGTTTTTTGGAACAGTATTATCTCTTGTTGACAAACGGGCAAAATTGGTTGATCTGGTGTTATTTTTTATGATATACTCTTTAACAAATGTGTTACATGGCCAAAAGACTGGATTAACAATTTTATCAAAAAGATCAAAAGGAACTGTTAGCTTGAATGATGTTACGTTTCTCGGTTCAGAGTACGTAATTTTTTTAATTGATATTCCTTGGCTATTATTTAATTTTAATTTAATATAGTTATCAATATCATCAGTAGTTGTATCAAATGCAAATCGAGAAATAAATATGGATTTTCTGGGAGGAATTATTGTAAGTTTCTTAGGAAAATTTTTTTGATGATTGTCAGTAGAAGTTGAAGGGCTAATAACATCTTTAGATTGAGTTGAAATATTCGGAAATCGGTTATTGGCAGGAACAGGAATATTTTGAACAGGAACTTCAGAATCTGAGCTCAGTATTTTTGTTGCAGTAGAAAAAGGTAGAATTTGCATCGTATTTGATTGTACATCTTGAGAATTAAGATTAGCTTCAGGTATAGAATTAATTGATTCAGAATTAGATAATTTGACTCTGGATTGCCCATTTACTTGAGTAGAATTAACTTTATTAACGTTTCTGGCTGACTTTCGACGTTTTGGCGATGACTGCGGCGGTGAATTGAGTACACTTAATGACTTATATTCATCGAATCTATTCACATATGATGTTACAGAATCAGATAGACCGGAAAGTTTATTTTGAATTTCAAGAAAATTTTTCTTAGTCCCATGGAAAAATCTATAAAAATCATCACCAATTTTGCTGCAACCAGTACAGCACCAGTGTAAATCTTTATGTTTTGTCAGGGATTCAGCAACTAGGACAGGAAGGCCGCTACATTTAAAATGGCACAAACCATGACATAACCAACAATCAACATATCTTTCGTCATTCGACACAACAGCACAGTTTTTATTCAAACAATTTATTTCCTTTGTACCAGTCATAATAAATATATAGACACAGCAAAATTTGAAATTAACGGATGAAATATTAATGGTTTACAAATTTATTAAGCAATGGATTTCAAACTGTTAAAAATGTGTATACCAAAAACAGATGATCAAAAAGTAGATGATTGTATGAAACTGAAAGTTTGTTTAGTTATTGTGATGTTTCTTTTTATGCTTTGTTCACTTGTTCTAAAAACCAAAGTATTTTGTTTTTGTAATTTATTAATTTATTTAATAAACAGAAATTGTCTTCTGAGAGTCAAAGAAAAAATAGAAATTCTCACTAAAATATTTTAGCAAACTATAAATCGAATTATTAAATGCTTCACAGTTAATTTAAAGTTTTGAAATCGGAGAAAATATAATAAAAACAATGGAGCACAATAACATACGACTATTCTAATTAAAGTGTTACCGTATTTCTATTTTTTCACAAGAAAACTATATATTATTTATGCTTGAAAACAATGACATTTGTACAGTGCTGCCAAGTTTTTATGTACTTAAGACAGGCATGACTAAAAATTTCTCTTTAACTTTTAAACACATCTCTGTGGGCGTTTCGAACGTACTACATAATACGATACGGAAATTGGTTACGAATGTTCTTTCGTTTTGAATCGTATTACATAATAACCCCCTCGGTTAGAGTTAATTTAAGTAAAGAGTTTAAAAAATAGAAATAGGTATTTTTTCTTTTACGCGATGGATACAGCAAAATAAATCTTGCCGGGAACTGTAGCGCTTTCTCCTAATGCCATCGAAACCGTTGTTACCAAATGGACAAAACACCACATTTCGCCTCTTGCTCGTTTTGGTGGCACTGTAGAAGTGTAACTAAATATTTCATTAATTTTATACCAGAGAACCCTAAGTAAACGTCCTCTAAATTCCCTATATTCAAAGTGATGTTTTAATGAACATTTACTACAAATCCGGAATTCGTGAGTGCTACCTCTTCATCTTGTCACGATGTTTAACATTTTTAATTTTATCGTGAATGGTCTTTAGAAACAATTATATTAAATCCGAAGAAGGAAGTTTAAAAACCTTGAATTACTTGAGGCATCAACTCTCGTCTTATATGTAAATCGTTTCCTGAATATAGCCCGTTCTATTATAAATAAAACAATGACCTATATTTCCCAAATTTCCCATAAATTTGACCACTTCTTGTCACTAAACTAAGCGTATCTATTTTGGATTTCACAAATTATCGCAATTTATTCTTTTTATTAAAAATGTTTCACTAAATTTTACTTCGCAAAATGCGAACAATAAGAATAAAACAAGAAAAAATCACTTTAAAGTAGGAGGTTAGCTGCTTTAAATTATTCAGAGTAAACGTATAGTGACCAGAGGTTTGTTAAGGTATTAATCGTTTTTGCATAAAACTTTAAGGAATTTTCCTTAATAATGGATTACCAAACAAGTTTTTTTTTTAGCATAAGACCGTAAGTCTTTAAATAGTTTTTATGTAAACAGTTTTTGATGTTCCGGGATTTTTTGTTTTGGAAGGTTCTTTGCATCTAATATACATATTTATACTTTCTGGAACACAACTTTCGGAGTGCGGCACTATTTTTTGTTGGAATGAACGAGTGTCTTGTCTTTTTTCATATTGAAGTAATTATGTCCTTATTTGAAAATGGCTACTTGCTTTAAAAAGAAATTGTATTTAAAAAAAAAAAACTTTACACTTGTTTACAGTAATTCTTTTTAGAGTTCCGTACCCAAAGGGTAAAAACGTAACCCTATTGTTTTCGCTACAATGTCTGTCCGTCCGTGTGTCAGCGCCTTTTATCTCTGCAACCGTAATAGGTAGATCTTGAAATTTTCACACAACACGTATAACTGTTGGTGCTATAGCAACAAATACTAAAACGTATAGCGTGTTCCGAGAGAGACGTGTTATTCACATATATGTGTTTATTGCTTGAACTGTAGGAGGCATACAATTCAAATTTACAAACAGTAATTAAAACTTAGTTCGCTATACAAATAATATAAAAAATAAACCTAAAAATTAAAGGGTGTTCCGATAGTGACTTGATTTGCATGAATATGGCCTAAGTTTTGAACCATAATAGGTAGATGCTTGAAGTTTACACAGAAGGTGTATCTGTGGCCGCTATAGCACAGTTATACACCTTATAAGGTATTCCGAAAGTGTTGTGCTATTTACGTTTATGTCTTTATTTCTTGAGCTGTAGGAGGCAACCACTTAAAACTTGCACACAGTAATTAAAACTATGTTGACTTTTTTTAGCAAGTATTCAAAATTAAACCAAAAAATTAAAGGGTGTTCAGATAGTGACGTGATTTGCATTTATATGTCCTAAGTTTTTAAAGATAATAGGTAGACTCTTGGAGTTTTTACAGGAAGTGTATTACTATGGCCACTATAACAAATAGTAAAAAATAAAGCGTGTGCCGACAATGACGTGATTTGCATAAATATGGTATAATTTTTTAACCATAATATATAGACTCTTGAAATTTTTACAAATGGTGTATTACTATGACCGCTATTAAAAACAGTAAAAGTTAAAGGGTTTTCCGACAGTGACGTGATTTGCATGTATAAAGCCATATTTCTTTAACCGTAATAGCTAGAACCTTCCAATTTGTACAGAAGATGTGTTGCCATGGCCGCTATCACAATTACTAAAAAATAAAGGGTGTTCCAACATTGACGTTTTTCACGTATACTGACTTTTTTTTTAATCGTAATATGTAGTTGATATATTCGTAGAAAGAGAATTGAAACGGCCGCTATAACAAAATTAAAGGGTGTTCCGACAGAGAGATGATTTGTACGTAAATAGCCTTATTTTTTTGAACCATAATAGGTAGAATCTTAAAATGTTTACAGTAGATGTTGTACTTCGACCGCTGTAATAATTAACATAGATGGGAGTAGTGCACTAAATTTTGATTGAAATCAGCATTGCACTACCACTAAATCATATTGCAAAATAAATTATTGCACTATTTTTTTTGCAGCTTAGTGATAAACTGCAAAGCTTCACTAGCAATCAAAAGAATTTAGTGGTAGTGCAAATGTTTGCACTTTTTTTTAATATTTTACAACAATGTAACGGAATAAATTTTTTATTCAGTATTGAAACAAGGTACAATGGTCAAATTAATTATTAATACTATATAACAGTTACATAAAAATTTTCAAAGTCATTTCGAATATTACTAGGTAAGTTAGATTCCTAGATTTTAGTGCAATTGACAAAGTAAATAAAACGATTGTTTAAATAACGAGTCTTCTAATATCTTTGATATTAGATCCTTCAACAGTAGAACAAAATAATAGCATATGAATATAATTAAATACTTCTCTACTGGATTTTGGGACTGAATTGGGTTGTCTTAACAAATATCCAGTAATTAGGCAAATGTTTTTAAAATTCAACACGCATTTGCCTTCTTTTGCACCTGTGAAGCCTTTATTGGAAGTGGAATGGTAGACACTCATAGAAGATAAAAAATTTGGTGGTAACAGTATTGAAAGTTTGTTTCAAATAATTTTTTGAATTTTAATTTTTTATGTATCCATTTTGTTTATTGAAATAAAAAAGGTTGGTTAAACTAAAAATTAATTAAATTAATTTTTGAAGGCCCAGATGCTCATACTCGTATATTTATGTTACATATATAAGTTAATTTACTGTTTTATATAATCATTAATAAATATAAAATAAATTGAATTATTTTTTTAATGATGTATTAGTCTTCACTTTTGAATTAGTGAACAAAAATAACAATAAATCAAATTGACCCTCAAATTGAATGCAAAATTTCTTCTTGCAATCAAGTTGAGTGAAGAAAAAAAAGTTGCAATATATTGCTGATTGCATTTTTTGAAATTAAAATGATTAAATTTTAGTGCAAAGATTTTTTAACTCACTATCACTAATGTTTATTGAGGCTGCAAATTTTGCAATCACCATTAGAAATCAAAAAAATGAATGCAATAATTTTGCAATATATATGCACTACCCCCAACTATAATAATTAATAAACTAAAGGTTGTTCCATCAGTGACATGTTTTTCACTTATATTACCTTAGTTTTTGAACCGAAATAGATAGGCGCCTGTTTTGAAGTCGGTTCTTTTGCAAGAATTATTTAACATCAGTTTCCTAATTTGTAAATATTGAACATACTTACATAGAAATGAAAAAGTGTATGCAGCTTGACAATTAAAAATACGGCGAATTAGTTAGTGTTGTACTATTAAACTATCTTGCACTAATTTGTCGTGCGATATACATATACAAATCTGTAGTTATTTTTTCTTTATGGTTTCAAGTGCTGTTAATTGATAGTTTTTATTGTCGTTTTTTAAATATGTTTGAGGTATAATTCCAACGATTTTTATTAAAAATTAAAATATTTTTTTTTATTGGACCAGTCAGGGGATGACCCCTACACATGCAATGCATTGTGCCAGAACTAGAAAATTTGGTTATGGGAATAAGGATACATGAAGTAGTGTTTGTGGACATTGATTTGAACTTTCTCAAGTTTATTCCACATGCAAACCGTTCTCCCTATAATGCGAAGTGCGATTCACTGGCAAATCGACCACACATGGATGGGCCCTTGATGAGAAGCGTGTTGAAAGTGTGCAAAAAAGTGTGAGCACATTCCATTGTAGTAACGGTAAAACAGCGAAACACAATCGACATTGTGTCGATGCTCCAGTGAGTCAATAGAGTTGGATACCCTACCTACCGATGAGCTTCTTCGCCCTCTCCTGCACGCGATCGAGTAGCTCCAAAATAGACTTTGGGGCGCCGGCCCATACATGAGAGTTGTATTCCATGTTAGGCCGGATATAGGTGATACAAATAGTAAGAAGATCAGATGGAGTGAAGTATCTCTTACACCGTTTTAAGAAACCGAGGCACTTGAAAGCTTCTTTCGAGACTTGAAAAATGTGTTTAGTCCATCGGACATCGCACTGAATTTTCATGCCAAGAACGTCAAGAGCTTCTGATTCCTTAATATCTACTAAACGTGAGCGCAAGATGTTAAAAAGTGTACAGTATTGTATGTTTTTGAAACGCAAATATTGATTGTATGTGTAGTGTAATATTACTAAACGGTAAATACAGAGAACAAGAGAGCAAACAGTGCAAAAATCAGTGCACCTGATTTGTCCGGACAGTTTTATCAAGTGTGCAATAAATATGCTGAGCATTTCATATTGTTCACTAGTTAATTTTACTTAAATTTTCTTGAGAGTAAAATCTCTGATTTTTGAGAGAAAAAATTAAATTAGATTTTTTTATTCATCAAAAAAAGTTAAAAAAATTCAAGCTACTACAGTTTTCTATTTTCAACAAGTCAACGCGCAAATTAATATAATCTTGAGAGTAAAATCTCTGATTTTTGAGAGAAAAAATTAAATTAGATTTTTTTATTCATTAAAAAAAAGTTAAAAAAATTCAAGCTACTACAGTTTTATATTTTCAACAAGTCAACGTGCAAATTAATATAAAATAACTAAAATACAAAGTACAAACCTTTGCTTTTAACATCATACATTTACATACATGTTGTCTGCTATAACAGTATTTCATATCAAGAGACACTATTGAAACAAAATATTCACTACTGAAATTTAATTTCAAACAACAACAAATATTGCATTGGTTGGAAGAAGAGCAAATGCTATTGTATGTTTTTATTTAAGAGCACAACAATATTTGTATACACATGAAATCAAGTGCAAGAAAAAAGAGACCAATTCATTATTGAACATTATGAAGTTAGTCTAACAAGACGACCCATAGCTACAGATGAAGCATCATTTTCAAACGCACGTCTGTGCGTAAGCATACAACAATGAGTCTTACGGGCATTAAATTCTACTCTATTCACGCGACCTCATTCAGAAATTGTGGCAAGTTCATGATTGAGCGTATCATTCATGTTTTGTTCCTTGACTCCAATCTCCAACTTGTTCGGCCTATTATTGAATGAGTATGCATGGCAAATGCTGCTATCATCTGCAAAAGAGTAGATAGGGTTAGAAGTTTGACTAAGAAGGTCATTTAAAAAAAGAAGAAATAGGGTAGGAGAAAGAACGGAGCCTTGCCTGAATTAATCTTGAACTCATTTGATGAAATCCCATCTATAACAACTAGTATAGTGCGATCCCTGAGAAAGCTCGATATAAATCGAGAAAAGTTGTCAGCAACACCAAAAGCAATAAGTTTTGACAGAAGTGCATCATGCCACACTCTATCAAATGCCTTGGAGATATCTAGAGCCACCACCTTACTTTCGCCGAAGTGGAGTATGGAATAACACCATTTTTTCTGAAAGAAAAGCTAGTAAGTCACCTGTAGAGCGACCCCTACGGAAACCATACTGGCGGTCGCTTAGCAAATTGTTAGACTCCAAATACCTCACAAGATGAAAGTTTATCATACTTTCCATTACTTTAGAAAACGCAGAACAGATTGCAATTGGGCGGTAATTATCTTTTTGCGAATTGGCGTTACATTAGCAACCTTTCAACATATCGGAAATTTATCAGCATGATACAAAGTGCTGAAAAGGACGCGCTAGCGTTGAAAAGCACTGGTTCAAGGCCAGTGCTGGAATTCCATCCGGCCCAAGAGACTTGTTAATGCTGAGATTTGAGATACTCTGTCGAGAGAGGGCGGTGGTTGATTGCTTTCCGGCAAGTAAGAATTATTTGCATATATTTCGGCCATAAGGTTAGCCTTATCAACCGGATCAGTGAATATTTGGTCATCCTTTAAAAGAGTCGGAATTGAGGAACTAGCATTATCCTTTACTCTTTTAACAAAAGACCAAAAACTCTTACTGCCCCGAGAAGCAGCAAGAACTTTAGCACGAAGACGCTCCTCGTATAGAGCTTTTTCACGTCTTAATACTATGGCGCACTACTATTCTATTTCCTACTATTCTATTTCCTAACGTATACGAATAATTTTGGAGGACATTGCCTTTCTATGCCAATGATTATATCTTTATAAAAATCATCTGTAGAATTAGTTTTTACTTTCCGTTCTGTTACGAAACAGCTGATCTATTTTTGATATAGAAATGTGTACAAGGAGTTAGTGTATATGCTTTCAAATAAAAGTAATAATATGAGCGTTTCACAGAACAGCAAGTAACAGAACGGCAACAGAAATGGAAGTCTAATGAAGCCTTAATTTAGTCTTTCTTTCGTTTGATATAGGATACTTTATTGTATCTTATCTCCAAGAGAAAGTGGAGAAAAAGCAGTGAAAGTCGCATTTTTTACAGATACTTTTGCATACACCTTTTATTTTTGAAAGCGGGATATTTTTTTTACTTTGCAGCGTTTATTTTAGTAGGAACGAAACCCTTTATAGTATAAGTAAATAGACCATAACTGAAGCAATAAAAAAGTGAATTGGTGGATTGCTTTCAAATCAAAATAGAACAAAATATTGTAAGGACGCTGACGAAGTGGCGGGCACATTTAGTTGTTATATAAGGGTTGCAAATACAGAGTTCAGCTTACTTTGTATCACAAAAAAACTTATTGCAGACAGAAGGGTTGTACATATGTATACATATATATACATATTTATATTAATGTATAGTAATACTAATTAGAACTTTAAAATTAATAAGAGTGTAAAATAAAATTTTTATTTCATGTAAGGGATCAACTATAAGAAAGTGTTCATCTTTGTAATATTAAACAAATATAGTTAAATATTCCCTAAACATTGATATAATTAAATGCTAAAGGCAGCGAGTGCTTACACATACATATGTACAGTATGCAAAATCCTTATTCAGTTTTCACAAAATCGACTACCATGTAATATAATAAATAACTAAAAAGACTTTTTTTTAAATAAAAGACTCTTTTATTTAACAAAACAAACAAACAAAAAATTTTTAATTCAATATTTTGCCTGAATTCACTATTTTTAAAAACAAAATTCATATTTGTTACTTTACATTAAATAAGTTTGGGAATATACAATTTAAAAAAGCTATGTAAGTTAATTTATTTTTAAAATGATTTACGATATTAATATGGATTTTGCATACTGTACATATATATTTATAGCATTAATGTAGTGTGTGCTTCAATTTGAAAGACAAACATATTTTGTTCCTTAATCAGAAAGAAAATAAATTCAAAGAAAAACAAAAAGTAAATGCATCATTGAAAGTAATACTAAATAATATAAAAATAGTTAAATAAATGCTTAATATATATACATACATACGTAATTGATCGTGTTTTTAAACTACAAGCTAAGGATAGTGCTGGCTATACTTTATTCCATCAATAAGAATAAATAAGAAGAGTGAAAAACAAGTAAAAGTTCTATATTCGGCCGTGTCGAATATTCTATACCCTTCACTACGCTGATTTTGGCCCCTATTACGGTTTACACCTCAACTCTACTTCAGTTGAAATTTTACAATTTGGTATTATCAATTACAACTCAATTTGTCAGAAATTTTTAAGTTGAATTAAAATTGTGTTACAACTCTGTTATAGTTTCACCGTTTACAACACTGGGTTAGTTCGGTTAACAAAAGTTTAAAAAAATTACAACTCATCAGTAGCAGTTGTTACTAGAGTTGTGCATAATAGTTCATTTCCCTGAATCGTTCAGATCGTACACCGAGTTTTAATGAACTAGGTCGTTCGTTACGGTCATCGTTCTTTATTTTAAACAGCAACTCAACGTAATTCTGATCAAACATATCAGATAATTCTGCTAACATTTCACAATTGTAAACAAACATACATAAATAATATTTATCTTATTATTTATTCACTTCTGATTTATCAGGTTTCTTAATTCTAGCTTTAAAATTAATCTTTTTATTTTAGTACAGATTTTAATGTGAAATAAAGGGCATACAAATGTTTTGAATAATTTTAACAAACAATTTATATATGTATGTATATTGTGGAATTATTACAGTACTTAAAAAATTCAATATTAATACATACATTAAAGGTTAAGGATTATTGCATTAATTTCTCCTTTATTATTTTAATTTACAAAATTAAATTTGAGATGATTTGCTTTTTAAGATTTACCAGTTGACGGCACTGCCAAAAAAATAAGAAAAAAAAACATTTGAACAGTTGATCATTTTTTATGAACTTTTATAGAGCAATATGTCAAGTACCTGAATAAAACAAAAAAAAACGCAACGAACGATGAACGATAAAAAAGAAAACACTGACCGAGTCAGAATCGTTCAGTTACGGGAATCGTTCAATTGAACTAGGTCGTACATGACCGGCACAACTCTAGTTGTTACAAATTATAACTCATCAGCAGCAGTTGTCTTTTAGACAACTCAACTGACTTGAGTTGTAAACCGTAATAGGGGCATTTATTTATACAGACATGTACAGCATTTATATTATTGTTAACTCTTTACATAAATTAAAAGAAGACAGCGGCGACTCACCAATTTTTTTTTTTTTGCATTATTTATTTATTGTATCTTCAATATTTTTGAACTAACAATAATTACTCGTATCTTAAGTCTAAAATAAAAATATACGTTTTAAGTCCAGTGCTAGACAAAATTAATGTTTGTTTCACGGATTTCGCAATCATTTGCGGGCCATCCCTCTAATATACGGCCAAGAAAAGCAGTATCTCTTATTTTAGTCGAATGTAACCAGGTTCATTCAGCATGCTACGTGCCAAAGGGTTTGGATGAGATTCAAGCCTCTTTGGATATGTGACTGCGTGTTTCGCTATTTCTGCTTTAACTGATGACAAGTTTAGGTCTTTGTGGATGTTCGAATTTTTTATATACGAGGGAGCAGATGTAATTATACGAAGAATTTTATTTTGGCGCCTTTAAATTTTTCCAACATTGCTAGCAGAGGCAATGCCCCATAACTGAATCCCACAACACCAAATTGGTTTGAGGACCGACTTGTACAGTAGAAGTTTACAATCTAAGCTCAGGGTGGAGTTTCTGCCAATAAGCCAATGTAGTTGTACTGCTTTTAGTTTAATTTGTGTTAACTTGAAATCAATGTGGCTTTTCCAAGTAAGGCGATGGTCAAGATGTATACCCAGGTATTTAACGTCTGAAAGCTGTGGTATCATTTGGTTATTTATGCGAATAGGAGGGCATGAGTCCCTGCGCAGTGTGAAAGTTATGTGAGTGCATTTTTGTTCAATCACTTTTATTCTCCATTTTTCTAGCCATTTTTCCAAATTGAGTATGTGGTCTTGTAAAATTTGTGATGCTTCTTGGGCACTTTCATGAATACTCAAAAAAGCTGTGTCATCTGGAAATGATGATGTGTGGACTAGGGTTCTAATTGGCATATCTGATGTGTACAGTAAATATAAAATTTGTCCCAAAATACTACCTTCGGGAACTCCGGCTTCAATCAGCTGTGGCGAGCTTAAGAAATCACCTTCTTTTAGTAAAAACTTGCGATTCGTTAAATAATATTTTAAGAGCTTATACAAGTTTTCGGGCAAGTTCTGCTTTAACTTAAATATTAGGCCTTCGTGCCAAACCTTATCGAATGCTTGAGAAACGTCGATAAAAAGCGCAGAACAGTATTTTTTTCTTCAAAGGTCTTTTTAATTACATTTACTAATTTGTGTGTTTGTTGGATCGTACTATGTTGTTTTCTAAAGCCGAATTGATGGTTCGGAATACATCCTTTCGCGCTAAGAATTGGATTCAGCTTAGTTATTAAAATTCTCTCAAACAACTTTGACATGTTTGATAAAAGGCTTATAGGTCTGCATGATTCTACTTTTGTGTGGTCTTTTCCTGGTTTAGGAATCATAGTAATCAAGGAGACCTTCCACTCTGTGGGAAAGTACTCAAGACGTAATATGGCATTAAAAACAAAAAGAATAATTCCGCGACCTATACAGGGCAACTCTAATAACATCTTGTTACTTGTTTTATCAACGCCAAGGGCTTTTTTGGTGCTTAAATAAGCTATTGCCCTTTCAATATCACTAAATTCAAATCTTAGGGGTACTTCAACACTAGTCTCTACTGGTGGCAACTCATCTATATCAGTACACATATTTGGAGTGAAAACCTTTTTTAAATGTTTAACAAATAAATTGCTTTTTTCGGTATCATTTCTTGCCCACTCTTTGTAGAAGTCGCTAAATTGACTTTCCGATATTTGAAATCTAGGAGGTGAATAAATCGAAGAAATAACTTAGCTTTGATGAAATTCTTCTTCACAAAAATCACGCAGTAAATAATGTTTGATTCGGGTCTTAATAAGTATTGCTCTTCCACGGGGCTCCTCAGTATCATATAAAATATAGCCATTGATTTTAAAAAAGCTATTTGTTGTTAAGTGAGTCTCTGAAATCAGCATGACATCAATTTGCTGATTATTTAGAAGGTATTCGAGTTCATTTTTATGTTGGCGTATGCCGTTTGCGTTCCAGAAACATATTTTTTAACAGTTCATGGTTTGTTTAGTACCGCCTGCAACATCATAGATTGCATGCGTACCATTTCTTGCATCATGCTGCTCATAGAGCTCAGAAAACTGTTTAAAGAATGCACTAATGTCTCGATGCTTGCTTCGAGACGATTACAGTACCAGATGATGGTTCCTTAGGTTCTGGGTGCAAATTTGGAGTATAATTATTTTTCGGTGTCGCTTTATGTACTGAAACATGATTAGTTTTTTAACATAGCCGCGTATGAAACATGCTAAATGAAAACAAATTCCGTAGGCTACAATTGTCGCCATGTTGTCAGCTACTTAAAGATATTGAAGACGACAGCTACATCGTAAACTCTGACATTGTTGTTGAAATACTTATTTTGCTTTTATAAAATTAAATAACTTTTTCAAAAAATTATAAATATTTCCTCAAAAATTTTTGTTTGGATATGAATTTGTAATTTACAATTTTGTGACATTTTCTGTTGTTGAATAAAATAGATTGAAGACAGCCACAACGGTGGCCGTTTAGCCATGTAGCTTTGCTGACTTCAAAATAATCTTTTACCTATAAACGTGTGTATTTTATTTTTGACAGTTTGTAGTCGGTATCCTGATGATATCTATGTGTATAATGCACCTAGGTTTTATATTTTTCCGTAAAATATCTTTTTGAAAATGTTTTGTAAATTTTTAAAAAAAATATTATTATTTTTTAAATTTTATTTTTTAAACTTTAAAAAATTTTATTGAAATTTTTGTTAAATTTAGGACCTTTCTGCAATCTATATTGAGTTAGAATGGTCAGACTAAAGCAAACAGAATTCCTTACAAAAATTAAATAAAAATTTCCTCATATGTGCCTTTTAACTGCTCCTATTTACCTGTGGGTACCCTGTGGGTCCATTAGTTACCTCTATGTGTATTGCTTTCTATAAAGGTCTCTCATACAAATCAAAGCAGAAAAACCCTACCAATCTAAAAACAAACACAAATCGACCCTCGCAGGGGGTTATTGTTCCCCCGAGATCTGCTTGCGATCTACCTGTCGCAGTCTAATATTTATTTTACAAAAAAAAGGCAAAAGAGAATCATTAAAGCCCAAAAAAAATTAAAAAAAAAAACCTGAAACAAATATAGGTGGGCGTGGTTTTTGGCCCGCAGACTCCAAAGGAATGATCCGATGTCAAATAGTCACTCTATATACATACATACATACCTACATACATACAATCATACATACATACATACATACATACATACATACATACATACATACATACATACATACATACATACATACATACATACATACATATGTATATTCTTAATATTAAATATATGTGGGATTGAATTCGCCTCAGCCATCATAAATATTATAAAGATGATGTCTATTCGTTTTTAGTTGAGCTAACGATGTGAGTAAAGACGGTATTCCCAAGAGAGAAAGACGAAGTTTACAAAGAAATACTTTAAACATATGAAATTAAAACGTGTATCAATATTTATTAAATAAAATACTATAAATTTGGGGACTCAACCAAAATAATTTTAAACAAACAGCTGAAAAGAGTGTAAAGTGTGGTTTTTTGTGAAATTATTAATTGCCAAAAAAACAAAAACAAACACAAACGAAAAATTGAGATAAGTTACTCTATTTCTCTTGCTGAAAAGAAATAATAGAAAAAAGAACATAAAACAGTGTGTGTGTGTGTGTGTGCCTGTGTAAAAAACAATTTATTCTGTGGCGAAATTAAAATAACAACAATGCCGTGTTTAGAGGACTTTGAATGCGTTAAAAATAAAATAACAACAAGTGATCGCACAGTTGTAGTAGCTCTAACTACAATTTGTCCAAATTTTCAATGAGTTTCAGAGATATAGAAGATTCTGCAAGAAGCTTCGACGGTACTAATACTTTTCCTATTAACGTATGGACTGAAGAGGTCGAGGAAACACCAGCAGTAATGGGTGGAACGAGTTTCAAAAATATTTTTTAGCCAAAAAAAAAATAAAATTTTTTATTTTAAGCGAAAATGGTATTATTATGAATAAATCTGCTAGAAAACGTATGAATTTACCCAAACGGAACGAGAAAGGTTTTCTAACAACAAAAAAAATTTGAAATAAAGTGTTTTAATTGTGGTAATAATGACCATAAATCGCCTGAATGTCAAAATAAAGCTAGAGGTACCAAATGTTTTAATTGTGATAGTGGTATTTTGACAGAGCCTAATTTTTATTTTAGTGGCTTTGGTCAAAACAGAAGCGACAATAAAATTAAGCCTATTGGTAACACTGACTTTTTTATAACCATTGATCAAGAAGTATTTAAGCTAACTTTTCACGTCGTACCAGATAATTGTATGGATGTCAGCGTTGTTCTTGGTAAACCCATTTGTTTACAAGCTAACGTACGAATTACACCGGAAGGGCTTAGTATTGAAAAATTAGACAATGGTGATGATATCCACATGATGATGAAAGTATATTTTACTGACGAACCAGTTTTAAATATCGAAGAAACAGCTAGCGAAGAAACGAAGGAAATTGTTGCCAATATACTAAGAACATATAATCCTGAAAAAACTAAAACAACAAACGTATAAATGCGCATAGTCCTAAAGGATGAAACCCCTATATACTGTAATCCACGACGACTTCCTTTAAAAGAAAGAATCATCTTTGATGAACAAATTGAGCAGCTAGCTGAAGGAATAATCGAGGCATCAGAATCTGAATTTTGTAGCCCAATAATTTTAGCGTAGAAACGTGACTCAACAGCTAGACTTTGTGTAGATTTCAGACGCATAAACAAAGTAATAGTCAAAGACAGATATCCACTTTCACTGATCGAAGATCAATTAGACCGTCTGCAAAACGCCAAGACTTTTAGTACTATAGATCTTCGCCACGGCTTCTTTCATGTGTCGGTAAATGAAGACAGTAGAAAATATACGTCTTCATAGTGGAAAATACCAGTTTAAGAAAGTACCCTTTGGTCTGACGAACTCCCCAGGCGTATATCAGCGACATGTGAACGCTATTTTTAGAGAACTAACCCTCGAAGGTATCGCATTACCCTATATTGACGATGTTATTATACCAGCTGAAAATGAGCACGACGCGTTAAATAATTTAAAAACAGTAAAGAGTATGGATTCGACATTAACGTGAAGAAATGCCAACTATTGAGAAAGCACATTAAATTTTTAGGGCATGTTATCGAGAACCAACATATCTCTCTAAGTCAAGAAAAGACAAAGGCAATGATGAAATACCCAGTACCACAAACCGATAAACAATTAGAAAGTTACCTTGGTCTCGCCGGATACTTCAGGAAATTTATACCAAACTTTTCAATAGTCGCAAAGCCACTAACAGATCTAAAGAAGAATAATGTTAAATTTAAATTTGAAGAAGACCAAATGATTTCGTTTAATAACTTGAAGACGGCGTTGAGTAATGCTCCAGCTTTAAAGATTTACAATCCAAATTATGAGACGAAAGTGCATACGGATGCCTCAATCGATGGTTACGGTGCTGTACTACTCCAAGAAAATCCTGATGACGGTCTATTACATCCTGTCTATTTTATGAGTAAAAGAACAACCGAACCTGAACGAAAATACACGAGCTATGAACTGGAAGTTTAAGCTATTATTGAAGCGCTTAAAAATTTACGGGTGGTTTAAAATTCAAATTGAATACGAAATCGTTTACGAAAACTTTAGAAAAAAAGGACCTGTCTACTAGAGTTTCCAGATGGATATTGTTTCTGCAGGAGTACGATTATGTTGTCGGGCATCGTCCTGGAACACAGATGAAACACGTAGATGCACTCAGCTGTTACCCTGTTATCACGCCAGATAATTTGATAAGCAAAATTACAAGACTGCAAACACAAGATGAAGACTTAAAAACCATACAAGACATTTTGCCAGAAAAATCCAACTACAAGGATTACTTCCAGATATTGAAAAGGCAGTAACTGGTTTAATTTATATTGTATTGATAAAATCAGTAACAAGATGTTATTTGAATTGCCCTGTATAGCCCAAAAAATTATTCTTTTTGTTTTTAATGCCATTTTACGTCTTGAGTACTTTCCTACAAAGTGGAAATTTTCTTTGATTACTATGATATCTAAGCCTGGAAAAGACAACACCAAGGTTGAATCATACAGACCTATAAGCCTATTATCAAATATATCAAACCTGTTTGAAAAATATTAATATTTAAGTTGAACCCAATTCTGAGCGCCAAAGGATGTATTTCGAACCAACAATTTGGCTTCAGAAAACAACATAGTACGATCCAACAAACACACAGATTAGTAAATGTAATTAAAAAGACCTTTGAAGAAAAAAATACGGTTCTGCACTTTTTATCGATGTTTTTCAAGCATTTGACAAGGTATGGCACGAAGGCCTTATATACAAGTTAAAGCTGAATTTGCCCAAAAACTTCTATAAGCTTATAAAAAGATATTTAATTGATCGCAAGTTCATACTAAAAGAAGGAGATTTCTTAAGCTCGCCTCAGCTTATTAAAGCCGGAGTTCCACAGGGTAATATTTTGGGACCCATTTTATACTTGCTGTACACACAAAGAGAACCCAAGAGGTGAATCGACGAATAAACAGGACGGCAAAAATACGAATTCTACCCCTCTCTTTCTCAAGTTGATTAGTTTTCTTTTGTGTTATTTCGTAAACATTGGTTTTTTTGTGCTATTTTCTAGCGCATAAAAATTAAAGATATTTTAACAAGATAAACATAAGGGTGGAAAATTTTAAATTAATTTAATATTTATTTATTTTTTGCAGAAGTATAAAAAAGCAAGAATATTCAAGGAAACAAAAAAGGAACACATTGATATAAAAGTTTAAATATTTTACAAAAAAGTGCATATTTAGATTTAATTATTGTAAATGTGCGA
Organism: Phasia obesa; assembly: GCA_949628195.1. Taxonomy (NCBI): domain Eukaryota; kingdom Metazoa; phylum Arthropoda; class Insecta; order Diptera; family Tachinidae; genus Phasia; species Phasia obesa. The sequence continues at coordinate 52,701,519 of OX451219.1, read as the reverse complement.
AACTTTCATTAAATATATTTCTAAAGCTTATTTCACATTACCAAAGAGTTGATTGTTTGTTTTAATATACTTTGTTGTTTAATTAATATTTTAATGTACAAGTTAACTTTTAAAGTATAAAGTTTTAAACAAAAGAGACAAATATAGTAAAAATTTTGTACTATATTTGTCTCTTTCTTGACAAGCTTAGGAAAGTCTGAAGTCTCTGTGTACTTTGTGGTACACATCAGATATGCCAATTAGCACCCGAGCATAGCTGCCAGGTTTTTAAAAGTAACATCGCATAAATAATCAAATGATTCCCCAGCTTTCAGACGTCAAATTCCTCGGTATACATCTTGACCGGCGCCTTACTTGGAAAAGCCACATAGAATCCAAGTTAACACAAATGAAGTTAAAAGCAGTCCAACTAAACTGGCTTATTGGCAGAAACTCTACCCTCAACTTAGATTGCAAATTACTACTGTACAAGTCGATACTTAAACCAATTTGGTGCTATGGGATTCAATTATGGGGCACTGCCTCAGCTAGCTATGTTGAAAAAATTTAAAGGCGCAAAAATAAGATTCTTCGAATGATCACAGTTGCTCCCTGCTCCCTACTGAGATACTTTTTATATTTCAACCAATTAATGCTTGTGCAAGTTGTTGGCGACACGATATTTTGCTGATTCCATATATAGACAATAGTGGGTGAATGATCTGAGGATAATTCGAGTGACGCTTCAACCTTAATCATTTCTCTCGAAATACCTTTAGTCACGCCAAAATCAATAACATCAGGTATTTTTTGTCGATCAGTAGGCCAATAGGTGGGTTATCCACTTGATATCACATTCAGACGCATTTTTGAAATTGTATCAAACAAAACACGACCTTTTGGAGTTATTAGGCGTGATCCCCAAAACGTATGTTTAGCGTTGTAGTCGCCTGATGCTATGAAACAGGGACCTACTGATTTGAAAAGTTGATATATTGACTCTCTGATATTTAAAATCTAGGAAGTGAATAAATCGAAGAAATAACAAAGTTTTGATGATATTCTTCAATACAGATGTTTGTTGCTTGAAGGTAGTCCTCACAAAAATCACACAGTAAATGATGTTTAATTCGAGCCCTTATTAGTATTGCTGAACCACCACATGCTCTGCCACGGGGGTCTTTAGTGTCATATAATATATAGCCATTGATTTTAAAAAAGCTATTTGTTGTTAAATGAGTCTCTGAAACCATCATGACATCAATTTGTTGGTTCTTCAAGAAGTACTCGAGTTCATTTTTGTGTTGGCGTAAGCCGTTTGCGTAAATAGAGAGATGACCCGTAAATGATTTCAACAATCGTGTAACATACATTATTTGTCTAGCTCTGGCTGGACTTACTAATAATATTCTTTTTTTTTTTTAGAATTAAGATATGAGTAATTATTGTTAGTTCAAACATATTGAAGATAAATATGAAATCAAAAAAAAAGGATTAATTCCCAAGAGCTGACGTTCTCTACAAAATTGTGGATGACTACGAGTTATTAGTTGTACCAAAAGGAATGCAGAATGAAATTATCCGCAAAGCACACGATAAGGGACTTTTTTCGACGAAGAAGACAAAAGAATTAATCTGCAAGGAATATTTTATACCAAAGTTAGACGAAAAGATTCAAAGGCATATAGCAAACTGTATTCCATGTGTAATAAGCAACCGGAAGCGAGGTAAGCAAGAGGGAGAACACCATGCTATACCCAAAGAAGACGCACCACTACATACTTACCACATAGATTACCTCGGTCCACTCGAATCGACAAACAAAATGTACCATCACATTTTTTGATTCTTTTACAAAGTTTTGTTGGCTCTATCCCACCAAGACAACATTATCGAAAGATGCTATTTCACGCCTGCAAATGCAAAGCGCAATATTTGGGAACCCATTTCGAATTATATCTGATCGAGGTTCGGCGTTTACCAGCGAAGCATTCAAAACCTATTGGGAAGATGAACCAATCAACCATATTTTAATAACTACCGGATTGCCACGTGCTAATGGTCAAGTTGAGAGACTTAATAGCGTCGTGATTGCAGTTTTATCCAAACTCAGTGTAAATGGTATAAGTTTTTTAGCAACGTACAACAAGTATCATCGAAGTATAAATACGACTCCATTTCAATTGTTAATTGGTTCAAAGATGAGAACTAAATATGATGTCAATCTAAAGAAATTAGTTGAGCAAGAATGGATGGCAGGGTACAACGATCAACGTGATGAACTGCGGAAAGCAGCTAAACAACAGATCTGAAGGTCCAGTCAGAGAATCGGAAAAGCTTCAATAGCAAGAGAATACAACCCATAAATTATAAGATTGGTAATCTCGTAGCTATTAAAAGGACGCAGCTGGGAGGAGGTCTTAAGTTGTAAGCTAAGTACTTAGGCCCCTATGAAGTCGTGAAAGTCAAACCTAACGACACGTATGACGTAGTGAAACATGCAGATAGTGAAGGCCCTAAGCGTACTACCACTTGTGCGGAATATATGAAACCATGGCCAAATGTCAACATCAACTCTTTTGCCGATGATGATAGCTGTGATGAACATGCCCAGACAGATGACCCGCAGGATGGCCGAGATGTGGGATTGAATTCGCCTCAGCCATCATAAATATTATAAAGAAGATGTCTATTCGTTTTTAGTTGAGCTAACGACGCGAGTGAAGACGGTATTCCCAAGAGAGAAATTTAATTTAATTTTTCGAAATTTGTGTGTAAAAATATTTTTTAATAATTTTATTTAAAAATTTTTTGGAAATTAAAAAAAATTTTTTTTTCGAAAATTTTTCTGTAAAATGTTTTGTAAATATTTTTGAAAAAAAGTTTTTTAATTTTTTTTTTAAATTAAAAAATTTTTTTTTAAAAATTTTATTGAAATTTTATTGTTGAATTTAGGACCTTTCTGCAATCTATATTGAGTTAGAATGGTAAGACTAAAGCAAAAAGAAATTCATACAAAAAAAATTTCCTCATATTGAACTCCCATCTGCCTTTTAACTGCTCCTATTTACCAGTGGGTACCCTGTGGGTCCATTGGCTACCTCTATGTGTATTGCTTTCTATAAAGGTCTATAATACAAATCAAAGCAGAAAAATCCTACCAATCGAAAAAAACACACAAACAAAAATCGACCCTCGCAGGGGGTTATTGATCCGCCGAGATCTGTATGCACTCTTTGCGAGCTACCTGTCGCAGTCTAATATTTATTTGACAAAAAGAGAATCATTAAAGCCGATAAAATAAAAAAAACGTGAAAAAATATAGGTGGACGTGGTTTTTGGCCCGCAGCCTTCAAGGAAATGATCCGATGTTGCTGAATTGCAATACCAAAATCTTCGAAACTATGCCTGACAGATTGGTGTGCTTAATTTTTTTTGTATCTCTTCTGGTGCCTTGGCAAATGACATTACAACACTAACACGGACATCGCTTAATCAACTTCTCTATGTATAAGGATCCAGAATATATATACTTTATGGGGTCGGAAATGAATATTGTAGAAATTACACACGGAATGACAAACTTATATATACCCTTTCCACCTATGGTGAAGGGTATAATAAAAAACTTAACTTAATCTATGGAAATGACTAAAGAAAAGTGTTCAACTTTATAACTATTAAATAAATACAAAAATAGTTAAATAATCTCTGAATAATGATCGATAAACATTTTTCAAAATAGTTAAATATATAGTTGTTTCAGTTTTTATCTACAAGCTAAAGATAGAAAGTGTTGGTTATATGTACTTTATTGCACTGTAGAAGATGAGACTTGAAATAACTAAGTTATTATTTATATTAAAACAAAGGGTCAGAATCAGACGGATTCGTCATAATCGACCTCAAATATTTTAATATTTCTTTTTAATTATAGAAATGGGGCTTGAACAAACAGCTTAAACGTTATATTCGCCCACATTTAAGTTATTATATTATTTTATTATTTATTTTATTTTTAAAATGAAAAGCCTTTCTTAAATTATTTTTGGTCTTTATTAATCAACAGCTAGCAATAGAATGACAAAAGTTTAATGTTTGATCAGCATATATTCAAGTTTAATCATAAGTGACAAAAATAAAGAATAGAGAATTGAGTGATTTTAAAGAGATAAACAGTTAATTATTACAATGTAAAATTGAACATCGTTAAAATAACATGAGTAAGGAATGTTTGAATATAAAAAACAAGCAAATAATTATACTCAAAAATATTCAAGCAATAAAATACAGTCAAAGCAAAATTAATTACAACACAATCTGACAAAATTAAGTTACATAAAATAAATGACTTAAAACAATAATTATTTGAGAACAACATAAAACATGATTTATATTAAAATAATAAAATATGTCTGTTACAGCCTCCCCCTCTGCCTCGTTAATCGTCACGATAATGTGGCAGGATATCAAAAATATTTTCTGGGTTGTCTTTGCCTTAGTTTTCTACTGGTATCTTCATACTGTGTTTGTGTTCTGTTTGTGCTATTTGTATTGGTTTCTACTGTTAACCTTTTTGTAGAATTTGTTGGTGATTCCGAAACATTTACATTTAATGATGATTGATTTTGAGTGTTAGTAGCTGTGTTTGTATTTGATGCAGGTCGACCACGTCGGCGTATGGGATAAATTGGTTTATCTGTGGAATTCTCATACGGAGTGAGATCTTTTGCATGATATGTTGCTAATGGTATCTTAGGGTTTTTTTCTTCAGCTACTGTACAACAAGATCCTTCTTTGCTTATTATTTTGTAAGGTCCATCTCGTCTAGGAGTAAATTTTGATGTTATGTTTTTCGTAGAATTACTTAAAACATGCGTTGAGACCAAAACTCTGTCTCCAATTTGAAAATCAATTTGCGGTCTTCGCTTTGCATTAACATACAGTTGGTTTCTGTCTTGCGTTTTTTCAACAGCTTCTTTTGCAGCTTTTAGATTATCAGCAAGACTTATTAAATGGGGTGTGATTTGAGGAATAAAATTTTCGGACACAATAATAGATCTTAAATCATGATTTGCTTCCAAAGGGCTTCTTAATTCTCGGCCAAATGTTAAGTAAGCAGCTGAACAGCCAGTGCTATCACATTTTGATGTATTCATCGCAAAACGTATTATCGGTAGTTTTAAATGCCATGTTGTGTGTTCTTTTCCAACACAGATTGCTAATTGAGTTTTTAGATCGCGGTTTTTCCTCTCTACTGGATTCGCCTGAGGATGGTAGACAGGAGTAAATGTTTGATGTATACCCAAGCAAAAAGTTAGTTGTTGCATAATTCCAGAAATAAATTTACAACCATTGTCAGTATGTATTCTTCTTGGAACTCCGTAACGCAAAACGATTTCATTCAAAATAATAATTGAGCAATTTTCTGCGTTAGCTTCTTTCAAAGCGAACAGTTCAAGCCAACGACTGCAAATATCTTCTACAACTAAGATCCATTGATGACCTTTATTTGTGCGCGGTAGTGGTCCGACAAGATCTATAGCAATAACTTCAAAACGTTGATTGCTTGCAACAGTACGATATAAGCCTGCAGGTTTTAGATTTGTTGCCTTATATTTTTGGCATTCAATGCATTTTTTTACATATGCTGTTATTTCTGCTCTCATGCCCTGCCAGTAGTAGTGAGGAACAATACGGGAAATAGTCCTTTTAATGCCATAATGTCCTGCAGTTGGATCGTTGTGAAATCTCCTCAGGATTGTGCTTCGCATTGATTTTGGCACAACTAGCTGTCCATTTTCGGAATCTTGATCCGAGCAATAACGATATAACACTCCATCAATCATTAAGTATCCACGGCTTTCATCATCGGTTTCAAAAGATGTTATAATATTATTAATTTCAGGGTCTTCAAGTTGAGCCTTTCTTACATCTGCCGAGCCTAATTGCGGAAAATCTATAGATATAGAACAACATTCGCATGAAATATCTGTGTGGTTTTCTACTGAACAAGGTGGTCTAGACAAGGTATCTGCCACAACGTTTTGTCTCCCAGGCGTATATCCAAATTTAATACTGTAAGGCTGCAGTTGCAGAGCCCATCTTGCTAAACGTCCAGTAGGTGATTTTAAACTAAAAAGCCATTTTAACGGTTGGTGGTCTGTTAAAATTGAGATTTCTGATCCCTCAATATAGCCTCGAAACTTTTTAACAGCCCAAACGACAGCTAACGCTTCTCGCTCCGTTGTAGAATAGTTTCTTTCCGCAGGTAGAAGTAAACGACTAGCGTACTCTATGGGATGTCCATTTTCTTTCTCCCCCTGGAGTAGAACAGCTCCTAGTGCATAATTACTTGCATCGGTTTTTAAAAAGAACGGTTTGTTTTCATCAATTTGTTGCAAAATTGGCGGTGATACTAAACAACTTTTTAATTTATCAAATGAATTCTTTTCTTCGTCTTTCCATTTCCATTTTGAATTCTTTTTAGTTAGATCTGACAAAGGCTTAGAAATTTCGGCAAAATTGGGTATGAATCTTCTATACCATGAACACGTTTGCAAAAATGAAATGAGTTGTTTAAGATTTTTAGGATTTGGTCTTTGTAAAATAGCTACTGTTTTATCTGGATCGGGTTTTAAACCATTTACAGTTAGCACATGACCGAGATATTTTACCTCTGGTCTGCAGAAATGACATTTCTCTCGATTTAATTGAAGTTTAAAAATATTTTTATTCTATCTAAAGTATTTCTAAGATCTTTGATGTGAGATTCAAAATCTTTTGAGCATATAATTATGTCATCCAAATATGCTAAAATGACAATCTGCGGCAGGCCATTTCGAAATTTGTCGACAAGTCTTTGAAATGTCGCCGGTGCATTTTTAAGTCCGAAGGGCATCCTGTTGAAAACATAAATACCAGAAGGAGTTGTGAAGGCAGTTTTTAATTTATCTGAATCAGACATTTTTATCTGCCAGTACCCTGCTTTTAAGTCTATGGTAGACATGAATGATGACACTTTTGCAGCTTGTAACAAATCATCCATTCTAGGAAGCGGGTATCTATATGTAACGGTAATGGCGTTTAGACGACGGTAGTCGACACAAACTCTAATACTGCCATCCTTCTTTGGAATAAGCACAACTGGGAACGCCCAGGGTGATTCTTCTTCTTTTATTATTTCATTTTCTAACATATTGTCAATTTCCTTTTTAAGTTTTTCTTTCATTACTGGTGAAATGCGGTATGGAGGACACGAAATAGGAGCATGTGTGCCTGTATTAATAAAATGTTGTACATGTGGGACTGTTTCTGTGTTATTTTCAAAGACCGATTGATACTCTTCTAATAAATTTTCTAAAATTCGTTTTTGGCTATTAAGCAAGTTTGTTCCTTCAGAGTTTTTAAGCTTTAAATCCAAAGAATTTATTTCTATGCCCATGGCATCATCTTTTAATGATGTATCATCAACTCTGGCTCTTTTTAATGGTGGAAAGAGATCCCAGTCATAAATATCTGTTTCTAAATTGTCTGGAATACTTCCTTCAAAAATTTTATTTATAGCACCGGGGGAATAATCATTCATTGATGTGTTATTATTGCATTTAGGAGTAAACTGAATGTTATTATGATTTTTGTTTGAGTTCTCGAACCGTGTTAGAAAATTATCAATATTATTCTGCTCAATAATGTTAGCCTGAATTAAAGGTATAGACTTTTCTAAGTTTGGTTTAGTCGTTTTAAATTCAAAATGTTTAAGAGGATCGTCTTTAAAATGCCAAACTCTTTGAGCTAAGTCTAGTACAATACCAGCTTGTTCAAGAAAATCAATGCCAATTAAAGTACGATTTGTTCGCGCTTCTGGTAAACAGATAAATCGAATTCGCTTAAGACGTTTTCCAATTAAGACATTTAAAATTGTAGAATAAACAATTTGTTCGCGTGGTACGCCATCCGCTAGAATAATTTCTGCTAACACCTTTTGAAATTCTACTTCTTTTTGTTTTAATTTTTGAAATAGGGAATAGCCTGCAACACTCGTACGAGCAGCAGTGTCAAGATATGCTTCGCCTCTTAAGCCGCTAATATTTATGTCAACCGTGGGAACATCTCTCCCGACTATGGTAGTATGAACCGAATTGAAATCTAACTTTTCTGGACTGTTTATAGGATCTTTTCTATTGCAATTTGGACAGTTTGAGCGGTAATATCCAGCTAAACCACACCCATAACAACTTAAAGTAATTTCCTTAGTTTTTTGGTTTCCTTTTCGGTCGGCTTCTATCTTTTTATAGCACATTTCTGATGTATGGTTCTTTTTCCTGCAAAAGGAGCAACGTACTGGCGGTTTATTAATAATATCCGTTGTTTTTTGTTTTGGTTCCTTATTTTCTTGTATAAGCATTTCAACATCTCTAGCCTTTTCTAATAAATCTTGGAATGAATTTATACTTTCTCTCGAAATTTTCTCTCTAATAGGTAGTAGTAGTTGTGAAAAAATTATATTAAGCATTGTATTTTCCGACAAACGTTCTGATAGTTGAGCAAAAAGTCTACGTTTTCTACATATAAAACTATCAGTGGATTCCAATAATTTTTGCTTTTCTTGATTGATCTCTGAAAATATTCTCCAATCTGGCTTTGGCGGAGAAAAGGCTTTCCGCAACAAATCTATTGCCATTTCAAAGTTTTCGACTTCGTTTTTAAGACCTTGCCACCAAGTAGAGGCATATCCCTCTAACAATAAGGGAAAACTTAACAATGCCATTTCGTTAGACACATTTTCTGCTTCTTTAAAAACTAATATTGTTGCAATAAAGTCTTCAACCTTAGTAGAACTTCTACCACCATTAAATCTGGCACTACAGTTTACAAAAGTTTTGTTTGATTCTTGTCGTACGTTTAAACTTCCAAGTAATTCCGTAAATTGCCCTTGGGTAAGAACAATATTTCCAGAACTTTGCGTAGAATTTGAGAAACAATCTTTTGAATTTTGGGCAGTAATTATGGCTTGACTTTCTAAAAATTCATTAGGGTTTTGTAAACCTACTGGTGTTGGCGGAGTCTGATTTCCGGAAGCATTTTGCGAAAGGGATGAGTTTTGCGGATTATTTGGCATATTGCGTGGGCTTCTTCGCATTGTAAAATCCTTTAACCAAATTTACAAACAGATTTCGAAGATTTATAATTATTTATTCTACTGTGTCTAGGTCCTCTCAACACCCTGTATAAATTTTAATGATGACAATGATTTGGTTCTCGCTCAAATTTTCTCTCAAAAATTTGTTTTTATAAAAATTGCAAAAACTTAATGCAAAATTTAATATAGATTTCTAGTGAGCAGTTTTTTTTTTTTGATTTATTTCAATTTATTTTAAGGCTGTATTTCTTTTCGCAAAATTCTGAGGTTATTATCGAAAGTATGTGTGATGTTTCTAAAAATGTCTCAGCACCCTGTATGTATTTGAACAAAGCTGTGATTACTGAAAAAGTGGTTGATAAGTTTTCTCTTAAAATATGAGAAATAGTAAATCCGACTCTTTCTTTATGCAGAATCAATTTTGTAGCTGAGAACTAATTACAACAAACAGTGATAATCACTCAAAATCAATAAATGTAAAAGAACAATACAGTTAACATATAGCAACAAACAATGAAGAAATTTTTGGAATGCTGATCTGGTTCTTTCCAAGACAACAACAAAACTGAACCTCTGGAATATGGTTTCTGGATTCTTCTAGGCAAATATTCTTCTTTACGTTTGAAAAGCTTATGTGTATGTTATGAAAATTGTAGGTTTTTAAGTTGGGCGCCAATGTAGAAGATGAGACTTGAAATAACTAAGTTATTATTTATATTAAAACAAAGGGTCAGAATCAGACGGATTCGTCATAATTGACCTCAAATATTTTAATATTTCTTTTTAATTATAGAAATGGGGCTTGAACAAACAGCTTAAACGTTATATTCGCCCACATTTAAGTTATTATATTATTTTATTATTTATTTTATTTTTAAAATGAAAAGCCTTTCTTAAATTATTTTTGGTCTTTATTAATCAACAGCTAGCAATAGAATGACAAAAGTTTAATGTTTGATCAGCATATATTCAAGTTTAATCATAAGTGACAAAAATAAAGAATAGAGAATTGAGTGATTTTAAAGAGATAAACAGTTAATTATTACAATGTAAAATTGAACATCGTTAAAATAACATGAGTAAGGAATGTTTGAATATAAAAAACAAGCAAATAATTATACTCAAAAATATTCAAGCAATAAAATACAGTCAAAGCAAAATTAATTACAACACAATCTGACAAAATTAAGTTACATAAAATAAATGACTTAAAACAATAATTATTTGAGAACAACATAAAACATGATTTATATTAAAATAATAAAATATGTCTGTTACAGCACTAATATTTATGTGTGGCAGAGACAGTGGGATAAACGATTAAAAAGTCAAAATTTTAAATATAAATTTCATGTATGGCAACGACTAAAGAAAATTGTCAATTTTTATAATATTTAACAAATATAAGTAGTTGTTCCAGCTATATAATATACACTAAAGATATAAAGTGCTAATTATACATACATCTATAGCATTAATGTAGTGTATGCTTACATCTAAAAAGATAACCATATATTGTTACTCAAAAGCTAAGAAAATAAATTCGTCGAAAAATAAAAAGTACTCAACCGAGGACATAATTTAAAATGCCGGCCAAAGCACCAGCTACAGGAGCCTTGTCTTGTTTTAACGGGAAGAATGTGTTACATCGCAGTGATGATAAAATTAAATGCGGGTGCTGTAGAAAAACTTTTCATATGGTTTGTGCTGTAGAAATGACTCCAGGAATGACAAAGGACCATGTCATAGCAATAAAAGAACACAGTGAAGTCTTTTTATATACGCTTAATTTGGGTGATATAGCAGCCAAACTTGAAGATATGGAAAATCGTATAGAGCAAATCCCAAAGCAGGTATCTTCAGAAATATCTATTAAATTAAATGAGATGTCTTCTAGGATAGACAGCTGTCTAACGAAAATTGAACATGTTGAAATTAAAACCTCAGAGAAATTAAAACAACTTGAAATAGAAAATAATTCGTTACAAAGGCAACTTAATAGAGGTGATATAGTTATTAGTGGTATACCCTCCCAGTTACGTACAGAAAACCTTTTGCAGCTTGCTATTAATATTGGAAAACACTACAATGTTAATTTGGGGGAGTCTGATATTAATACCTGTTTTTGGATCAATAAGAAGAGAAATGTACTTGTTAAGTTTAATAACATAATAAAACGAGATGTAATTATTAAAAAATATCACCTGAGTTATGATCTTAAATTAAATCAGATATACAGCGCAAGTACTTTTAATAAGGAAGCAAATGTCGTTATTAATACGGAAGATGGAGATATTGAGATGAGAAATAAGAACAATAATGAAATTGAATCACGAGTGTTTCTAAATGATAACTTAACTAGAACAGCAGAAAATATTAAATATCTTGGAAGGAAGCTTACACGAGAGAAAAAAATTAAAAACTTTAAATTATTTAATGTAATAGAGCCTAAGATTAAGATAATATTAGAAGATGGATCTCAAAAAAATACACCTTGGATGAATTACAATCTCTATAAATGAATATCTTCAAAGTTGTATTTTATTTAAACTTATATTAGAATTTGAATTTTCTTTATTTTTCTAAATAATGTATGCTTATTAAACAATGCATATGTACATTTATATATGAATTAAAAACTGTTTACTAGGTTTACGACTGGTTAAATTCTTGCTTCTGCGGATAATAATGTATAATTCCTTACTTTTTATTTTTAAATTTATTTATAATCAAGTAACTTCACGATCTAAATCTTTCTAAATCAAAACCTATTTTTCAGTAAATAATTTTAAAGTTTGTTGCATTGTTTCTCATATTTTTATCTTTTGTTCTTTAATTTTTCAACTCTATAACTTCATATACATATAAGATCTTTATGCAGAAATATTATGGATTGCAATGTTACAGCTGATTTGAATACAATCCATTTGTAATTATAAATTTAAATTTATATATTATAATTTAGAAACTTTGACAGTTGTTTTTGCTGCGCGAGTATGTGTGTTTGTGTTTAGATTTGAGTTCGATTGATGGTAATATTGGGCCAGTAGACAGCGATAATTCTATTCTTAGAAATAACTTGGTTAGTGGCAATTTAAATATAGCACATTTGAATGCACAAAGTCTCTCACCTGCTACAACATCTGCAAAGATAGAGGAAATAAGAGCAATTACTAAAGATTCATATTTCGATGTTATTGGGGTTTGTGAAACCTGGTTTTCTGAGCATATAGTAGATATGGTGCTTAAAATTGATAGATAGAAATTATATCGCAATGATCGTATTTATAAGAAAGGCGGAGGAGTATGCCTATATATGTATATCTGATAAAATTGAAGTGCAAGTTGTACACAAAGAAATGAACGAGGGTATATGTGAAGCACTGTTTGTTAAAATTAGACTTGAGAATGCGTCAGAGTTGTTATTGGGAGTAGTTTACCTACCACATGGGAGGTTTGGACTATGTGAAAGTTTACTGGAGGATCTCTCAGCACAATATGGTAAAATAGTGTTTATGGGTGATTTCAATACAAATATATTTGAGGAAAATGTAATAGTAAGGAATTTTTGTCAAAACAATAGTTTGCACTTGGTACACAATAGTTTACCAACCCATTTTGATTGTCATGCGATATCACTTATAGATTTTTTTATTATATCTGATATAGATAATTTATATACTAGTGGACAATTTCAAATTTCAGCCTTGAATTAGCATCATGCATTAATATGTATGCGTTTCAATGTCATTTGCAATTGATCGAATACAGCATATAATTTTTTACAGAGATTTAAATAGTGTAGATTTTTTAGCCTGTGAGAGAGACTTTCTAACAATATATTTCAGTGAAATATATTGTACAAATGATAGCAATGAACAAGTATTTTTATTTAACTCTAAAACAATTGAGGTGTATGTGAAGCATGTTCCACTAAAGAGGAAAAAGCTAAAAAAAATAGTTGGTTCTGTTGTAATGAAATAAGGGAAGCCAAAGAATTAAGAGATTTAGATTTTAGAGCTTATAATATGTGTGATAGGCCCTGGAAAACTTTCTGTAAATATAGAAATAAATTAAAGTATATAATAAGAAAGGTCAGATAACAATACTGTGAAGAATTTTTTAGTACTCGAGAATTTTTTAGTAAATCGAGTTCTGAGATAAACTTAAAACTACTGGACTAAGCGGAAGTGAGACTAATGCTCTATTTCAAAATCTAGATGAACTTAATCAAAGCTTTGATCTACATTTGGATAACACCGCTAACAATAGCATACAATTTAACCCTGAATACCGTTTTAATTTTAGAAGAGTAGAAGAAGCCGATGTATTTGAGGCGTGCAATCAAATTAAGTCTAAGTCCATAGGGCATGATGGAATATGCATACGATTTATTTCTAAAATTTTATACTTAATTATTAAACCTCTTACGCATATCTTTAATAATATAATAAAAATGACTAATAAATATCCTACTAGCTGGAAAATAGCCAGAATTGTACCAGTACCGAAAATACGAAATCCTAATAGAATTTCTGACTTCAGGCCAATATGTATACTACAGGTTTGTTCTAAAATACTGTAGGTAATTTTAAAGAATAATATAATCAACTACTTAGATGAAAACAACCTGATATCACCTTACTAGTCAGGATTTAGAAGAGGTCATTGTACTACTACTCTGGTACTAGATGCAGTGGAAAGGATTAGAAGAAGTATGGAGTGATTGGTGACGGTTTTTTTAGATTTTAGTTCAGCTTTTGATTCCGTGAACCATACATTAGTGGTTCGAAAACTTAATACACAATATGGCTTCTCATCATATTCCTGTAAACTCATGTTATCTTTTTATAAAGCAAGGTCAAAGAACATCTGAGTGTATTCTTTTACAAAGAAGTATTCCTCAGGGCTCGATGTACATCAATGATATATTTCAAAGTCTCTTGTTTTGTAGTGCTTATGTTTATTCTGATGATATCCAGCTCCACGCTTCCTTTAATGAAGATATATCTTTTTTAGAGTTTTTTTGCTGCATTTAACAGAGATTTAAGTGCTATTTCTGATATTGATAAAAGATTATTACTGAATCCCTTGAAAAAGTATGCTATGAAATTTTTGTGGGCATGTTGAAAATTTTCTATATTCATAATTACAAATCAATATGTGTACATTTAGATGATAAACTATCGTTTGAAAAGCATAATAATATAATCATTGCTAGAGTGTCCTTTAATCTACGTAAAATAAATAATTTGGGATATTATTTCCTTCTGCATATAACAAAACTAATTGCAAAAATAATAATAATGCCGATATTTGTTTATAGAATAGAAATTTATTCATAAATTTCAGCGGATAACTTAAGTAGACGGAAAAAGTGTTTTAACAGGGTCCTACGATATGTTTATAAGTTGGGTTTTAGGGATCATGTTTCCGCTAAAACTATTGACTTCCTTGGAATAAACTTCGAAGATTTCATTAGAATAAGAGCAATAATATTTTTCTATAAAATAATAAAATTCGGTAAACCAGAATATATGCTTGAGTTTATTAAATTTTCACATTCTAGCCGAACATTCTAGCATCGTTCATTTGTTGTCAGGATATCTAGATTATGGGATGGCATACTACCGTACAACCTTCGTAATTTGTCATTAAATTTAAAAGATTTTAAAAATGTTTTTAAAGAACATTTGTAAGAAAATTGTTGGCTGGTGCCTTTTTGTTCCTTTCTTTTTCATAAAATCGAAATATAATTGATTTACACGATCGCGCATACAACAGTCAAAGTTCATAAATTTGAGATAATGTATATAAATAAGTAATTAAAAAAATAATTATTTATTATAAGTAGTATATAAGAGTTAATTATATTATATTAAACCTACTCATAAATTAACTGGATAATCAATTAGGGCAATAAATAAATAAAAAATTCAAATTTTGGAATTTTGTAATTGAGGTTACTTTTGCTATGAGCAGGCCCTCTACATTTTCCGCTTGTAACGACACATTTTCCGCTGGTTACTGGGATAGCTTCAACGGAGTCCAGGGTCGTTTATATTATGTTTTGTTACTTACCTTCTTTATCTGGGAAAGAAGAGAAACAGTCGGGTTTTATTTCGTTAAACGTTATAAATCTTATCTCCAATGTTTTATTTGGTGTATTTGTTCTATTACAGCGTAGAGGACAGACGGTCTCAACTCGTAGCCGATGAATGGGAAGTCAGAACAGCGGTACGGGCAGCAGCGACGCGTGCAGGCAGCAGCGGCGGTATAGGCGGCAGCGGCGGTACAGGCGGCAGCGGCGGTACGGGAGGCAGCGGCTATACAGATGGCCGCGGCGGTACTGGCGGCAGCGGCGGTACAAGCAGCAGCCTCGGTCTAAGTGGTAGCGACGACGGTACAAGCAGCAGCGGCGGTACAAGCAGCAGCTGCGGTCTAAGTGGCAGCGACGGCGGTACAGGCGGCAGCGGCGGTACCTGGCAGCGGTACAGGCGGCAGCAGAGGTACCTGGCAGCGGTACAGGCGACAGCGGCGGTATCTGGCAACGGTAGCGGCGGTACCCGGTAGCGATACAGGCGGCAGCGATACAGACGGCAGCAGCGGTATCTAACAGCGGTACGGGCGGCAACGACGGTAAAAGTAACACACTGTACTTAGCAGTGGCAGCGATTGTAGGGAGTTCTAGGCCGTGTCCAAGATTATGGCCGGAATATAAAATTCCACACCAGCACTAGTCACACGGTCGAGCCAACACCGGTAGAAGATAAACTTCTGTGGTGTTGGTACTTCCACCAATTGCACTTGTCCTGTCGATAAGAAGTAATTGCGGAATATAAAATTCCTCCAAGAGACCTCTTACCTGCAGGCGAGCTGCTTGCTATCTCATTATTTATTCGAAATGTTGCGTCTTTTATACCCTTGAGTGGGCACACACATTCACACACACACTTGTCTGATGGTTTGTTTACAATAGTTGCCAGCCATCATCTGTGAAATTACATATGTTCAACAGCTGACTGTTCTAGTTTAACTGGTTGTTTCTGACTTACAGGTGGCGCTATGAGTTTCTTGACCGTTAATTTAAATTTACTTTTATAAATGACATGAGATCAGTTTAGGAGAAATCGTTTTACTTTAGTTAATTCATTGAATATCAATATACTGATAATAAGTAAAACGAAGTATATAAAAAAAATGTAAAAATGTAAAATATATAATAATAATAATGGTAACAAACAAAGGTAATTCAGTAATAATCTTACAAAATAAAAAATAATAAAATGATAAAAATAGTACAATAAATAAGCAAATTCCATGCTATTATAAGTGGTGTTATTTCAAACTATGTGTAGGCGTAAACGAGTAGGCGACTTTCGCCGTTACATTACCTCCCCTCGTTCGCCGACCAGCAGCTGTGTTTAGTAGACTAATCGTGACAGGGTTTTAACTCGCTAATATGGACAGTCTGTTCGTCGTTATTGTGCTGTCCACGTACTTTCACAATTACAGGCGATAAAAAGTTAATCACGGTATACGGCCCTCCATATTTTGGGGCGAGCTTAGCAGCAAATTTTTCAGTTGCTTTCGAGAGTGGGTGCTGTCGGATTAACACCTGGGCTCCTATCCGGGGTCTCCAGGGTCGTCGCCGTAGATTATAGTAGCGCTGTTGTCTTTGCGATGCTGCTTCTAAGTTTCGCTTCACCAATTTGAAGACTTCCTGTAGTTCATTAGCTCGCTCCTTTGGAGGTGGGTTTCGAGCACCAGTTCCCGTCGTAACCTCGTCGTACAGTGTCTTAGGGAGGCGCGGTTCTCGTCCTTGTGTGAGATATGCCGCTGTGTATCCCGTGGTATCCGAGGTACTCGTATTGAGGGCCAACATGATTTCTGGTTGGAAGTCATCCCAGGTATTGTGCCTCTTCCCCGAGAATTGTGCGATGATGGTTTTGATAGTGCGGTTTGCTCGTTCGGTCGGGTTTTCCTGGGGCGTATACGGTGCCGTGAATTCCTGCTGTATCCCTACTTCGTCGACCCATCTCTGGAAGATCCGTGCCGTGAATTGAGGCCCGTTGTCGGTGATGATTTTCTTGGGGACCCCATAGCGAGCCACTATCCGTTCCCGAACCGCCTTGATGAGTCCTTCAGCCGTGGCTTTCCGTTAAGGAATCAATTCGCACCACTTGGAGAACCTGTCAAAAAGTACAAGCAACATGGTATTTCCATGCTTGGTCCTTGGCAAGGGTCCCACAAAATCCGCACACAATGTGGCCCATGGTTCCTCAGGTAGTCGCGTCAGCATCTCGCCGGCTGGCTTCTGTTGATCCGTTTTGTATCGCTGACAGGATCCGCATCGGCGCACATACCTACTAACGTCCCTCGCCAGCCCTGGCCAGAAATACCGACTGGCTACCCTGTTTATGGTCTTTCGAGTTCCTGCATTAATTTTTAGGTTTGCTGCACGCAGTCGACGGAAAACCTCTCTTAAGTTTTCTAGGTGCTTGTTCGGCCAAAATACAACCTATTGAATTTTTATTATAATCATACAACGTTTATTTAAATTCAAGTTTATTATTGTAAATATTTATATTATTCTTTTACTTTTTATTTAATTTAAACCGTTAAACAATGCATTCATTTGAATATATTTTTTGTAAATTATATGGTTACTAAAACTTTGAATTCCTTTATTATGTAATCAACTACTTAAATCACTAACTCCTTATGCTAGTGTATTTGTAGATTCTTTTTGTTAACTATTGCTTCTTGCTTTTTGTCAACTACAACCTTTGTACAATCGAATTTTAGTCGTTGAACATTAAAGAAATAAACCCAAAAATTCTCTTCGTTTTATTTAACAAACACCCTCTTCGCCGTGCTTAAAACCGTTGCCTTCATCTTCATTTTTCAACAAGTTAATTTTTCGTGTATACATAAAATTTGGCGACCGTGATAGGACGCTATTAATTAATAAACTACCTTAAAAATAAAATTAATAGTGTTCAAATAAAATTAATTTAAAATTCTGAAAAGAAGAACTTAAAAAACATTTAAGAAAAAACTCAGTAAAATAAAAGCTGAAAAAAGAAAAAATCATCTTCATCATCGTAAGCATCATAATCAACATCATCAAACTTCATCATCATCATCGTCTTCAACTGTTTTGCTAGCCACCACACTCCTCTGCTGTTTCATAAACAACATCGTCGTCATCGCTTGGTAACATCACACATCTGTATCAAACACCTGCAACCATCAAACCTACACGTATTATCTAGCCAGTTTGTGTGTTTATAAAAAATCTCAGCAGTTTCACACACACAAACATACTTATACATTGAGTTGGTTTGTTTATATCACGTTAGTGTTGGGCAGTCTGGACAACAGTTGTTAGAAATGAGTACCGATAAAGGGGAAAGCGAAAATCTAGCCTCATTAAAGGTACAAAGGTCAACAAAAGTACAAAGGTTTGCAAAACTTAAATTTTACAAATAAAATCTAAGCTCAAAAGATTTTCAATCGCGCTAAACGGAATAAAATCGTGTAAAAAAAATAATTTTTTTATTTTCAAACCGTGTAAAAAAAGACCTTTTAAAAACAGAATTGGGTGTATTCAGTTATATATATTTAAGCCGAGTACAGAATAACATATGCAAGCATATCGTCGGACTGAAATTATGTCCAATATATCAAAAAAAAAAGATTGAGACCATTTAATGAGATCCTCTATACAAATGTAGCGATCTATTTGATACCCAGGTACATATAATCTACGACTTGAATTTAAAAAGTTTGTTTTTTAGCACTCCTATAAAGAGCCTCCTTCCGATCCCTACCTCGAGGAGATATAACTTACGATTAAGGCATATACCGCTGCTATTTGATCGTCACTGACCGCTACTGACCGCTCATGAAACGTTAATTTGATTTCATTTCTAAATTATATTTCTTCCAAACTTGTTTCTTTTAGTAGTTTTTTTTTTCTGAAACTTGTCACGCGTTCATTATTAATCGTGTAGTTATTTTAAATACAAATTTTTATAGGGTGTTTGCAACAAAAATACATGTAAATTAAGGCAGTTTATCACAGACTCTGTTTATGGCTTTTTAGCATTAGATTTCTGATCGAAGTGCGTAAAACTAGATTTAAATCGTTGCATTTTTTTCAAATAGCGTCAATTCTTAATAAAAAACAAAATGAACAAACGAAAAAATTGAATAAAAATTTAAAACGTGGTGGTATTTGCTATAAAACGTTTTACTTATGTATATTGTCAAGCCAAGACTTACTATAGGTCTCGTTGTCGTTGTCGTTGTTGTTATTGTGTTTTATTTCTAAATTTGTCCGTCCTGCTTTTTAAGTCAAATTATGTACACGCACTTGCATTAAAAACTACAGCGATCACAATTTATATTTTGCCACAAACAGACGTATGGACCGCTGAACAGACATCAACATACATATGCACGTACGTGCGTGCGTTCTCTCTGCACAGTTGTGGCTTAACGACAGTACAACAAGATGTCCAAGAAGACGACAACTTTATGCCAGTATCAGTGGACATACTAAAGAAGTAACGGTTTAATACAAAAACAAGATTAAAACTGTAAAAATCTGTTGCTGTTTTTATTAGATTTTGTTTTTTTTTTTCTGTTACTTGTAGTGCGTTTATTCTATTTTAGCGCTTTTATGTATTTAAACCAGTCAAAAAGTGTTTATTTTTTTTATTTCTTGTTAAATGCATGCAAAATAAATGACTACATCGTGAGTGGTATTAATTTTTTTTTTTTCTATTTTTTTTCTATTTTTTTTTCAATTTTTTTTTTCGAGTTAAAGACAAAACAAATCATACCTTTTGACTTTGAAATTCTGGTTTCATTAATATTTATTGCGCGTTTGGTTTTTGGTGGGTCAGTGTGTGAGAAGCAAACAAATGGTGAAAAAAAGAAGGAATAATCTACGGGGATCTGAATGATTTATTTTATGGTTGTTTATTATTACATTTTGTTTTTCATGGTTATGTACTTGCAAAATAGTCACGGTGTCTTTAAACGTTTTAATTATTGGAAAACATTTTTATCGATTTATTTTAACAAATGTTTAACGAAAAATTTTCAATTAAAAAAAAAAAAACATTTATAAAACGAGTACAATTAATTAATTCCCTGGATCTTATAAGGCCTTTAACTTTTAGCAAACCTACTAACACACGTGAAGATTAAAGGTCGTAGCTCCTACCTACCGTTTGTAAAATTTACCATAGGAGATTCCAAATATTTTTGATATATACACATAACTATCGTTACAAATCAGGAAATCTGTCATTCAGTTTTTTTAAGAATTGATTAGTTTAGGCAACTTAAAAAAAAATTAATCAGTTAAGTGTGAGTTAGACTCATACTTAATAGGGTTCCGTACAATATTCAGTACAACTTAAAAATGCAAGTTGTTAATTTTTTTATGTTGTATAGGGCACCCTTTAATTTAAAAATTATAGGCATATTCGCGAAAATGTAAAATTTATTGCAACACCCTTTTAATTTGAGTAATTGTTGTTATAGCGTCCCATCTATTGCGCTTCAAAAAATAAGTTAATATTCGTGAAAAGCATGTCACTAATGGACACCCTTAAATTTTTAGTAATTATTATAGCGGCCGAAGTAACACATCTAGTGTAAAAGATTTCAAGAGTCTACCTAATACGGTTTATAAAATAAGGCTATTTACATAAAAATCGTGTCACTGTTGGAACACCCTTTAATTTTATTATTTGTTATAGCGGCCATGGCAAAAATATGCCACTATCAGAACATCCTTTACTATTTAGGATCAATTTTGTATACTTGTTTATAAAGCGCAGATAGTTTTAATTACTGCCTGCAAATTTTAATTGGTTGCCTTCTCAATAAATAAAGACATAACCTATAATAACACGTCACTGTCGGAACACCCTATAAGTTTTAGTATTTGTTGATATAGCGGCCACAGGTATAAACCTTCTTTGAAAATTTCAACAGTCTACCTATTATGGTTCAAAACTTAGGTCATATACATGCAAATCACGACACTATCGGAACACCCTTTAATTTTTAGGTTGATTTGTTTATACTTGTTTTATATAGCGAATTAAGTTTTAAATAATGTCTGCAAATTTTAAGTGGTTGCCTCCTAAAGCTCAAGAAATAAAGACATAATCGATAATAACACGTCACTTTCGGAACACCCTATAAGTTTTAGTATTTGTTGTTATAGCGGCCACAGGTATAAACCTTCTGTGAAAATTTTAAGAGTCTACCTATTATGGTTCATAACTTAGGTCATATACAATTCACGACACTATCGGAACACCCTTTAATTATTAGGTTAAATTTTGTATACTTGTTTATATAGCGAGCTAAGTTTTCATTAATGTTTGTAAATTTTAAGTGTATGCCTCCTACAGTTCAAGAAATAAACACATATACGTGAATAACACGTCTCAATCGGAACACCCTATAAATTTTAGTATTTGTTGCTACAGTGGAACAGTTATACATCTTCTGTGAAAATTTCAAGAATCTACCTATTTTGGTTCCAGAGATAAAAGGTGCTGACAGACAGACGGACGGATAGACGGACAGACATTGTAGCGAAAACAATAGGGTTACGTTTTCACCCTTTGGGTACGGAACTCTAAAAAGAATTTCATGCTGTTCTAAATCAATTCTTCTTGAAGAGAAATATACCTTTAAAAACAGAAAATAAAGATAAGGCAAATGGGAGGGACTAACTTTATGGACCCCTTTATGGCTACTTTATGGTCACTTTATGGGTGCCTTTTCTACCCTTTTTGGTTCACAATTAATGCTGGTAACAGATTAGTAATTTACTACTGCCTTTCTGTCATTGAGTCTCTTGCTATCACTAGCCTTTTCTGTCGACTGAGGTGTATTCAAACTGTCGACTCGTAACTGTCGAACTTCAGCCACCTCATAACAGAATCTTGTACCTCAGACAAGTTAAAGTTGAAGCATTGCACACATATGTATAGTTATGCAATGCTTCAACTTTAATTTGAATTAAAACAAACAATGGAAACTGGGACAAGGTATTTTCTTTCGAATTTATAGTTAAAAGAAATAAAATTGAAATAAAAAAATTATATTAATCTTTTTTTCACCATAAAAAAGAAAGTTTTAAATATTTGTTTAAAACAATTAATTGAATCAACAATTTGTTTTAATTGAAGTTTAATTTGAAATCAATTAAAACCTTTAATTGGTGAAACTATTTTTTTCTGTATACTCTGTATACTCTATACTGTATGCTCGTCAAATGAACACAACAAAACTATATTTCATAAAAGCAGTTTTGTAAACCAAAGTCTTAATTCTCTTTCTAATAAATCTGATTTAATTAAAGCATTCATTTTTTGCTGGGTTTATATAGATACATATTTATTTTCCTGCTGGAAAAGTATATTTTTAATGGTAAATATTTTGTAGTGACCTTTGCAAAAGGAATATAACACAAATGAAGGTAAAAATAGAAAAAGATGGAGATTCGTCTGATTATACCATACTTGAATGCCGATTGCAGATTCTTGAATCATATTTCAAGCAAATTAGCTACATTCAATCCCAAATTGAAAAGCTAGATCCAGCTGATGTTCACCGGTCGGATCTAGAAGAGCTTTTTATTGCTGCTAAGGCAGCTTTGATTACTCTGATGAACAAAAAGCGTACACAGAGCGATGTTGAACAAAGCTTTTTAAACGTGACAAATGCACCTTTTTCGCATCAAAATCGTTTGCCTCAGCTAAAACTTCCAAAATTTGATGGAAAGTATTCGGAATATTCACGATTCATCAGCTCATTTAATACTTTGGTCAATGAAGATTCAAGTATTCCAACCATAGACAAATTTAATTATTTATTAAATTGTTTATCTGGGCAAGCGTTAGCTGTTATTGAGCCATTTCAGGTAACTGAGTCAAACTACAAATTGGCTTTGGACCGTTTAAAGGAAAGGTATGATAACAAAACATTAATATTTATCGATAACGTCAACTCTTTGTTTTCAATTGTTCCTATCACCGAACCTAATGCTACGTCTTTGCGTTCAATTCTTGATAATGTTGCCAGTCTTCGTAGTTCTCTTCTTTCATTAGGATCAGAGCTTGATGTTATGAACGCAATGATAATTCATATCGTACTGTCAAAAATTGATACAGAATCAAAAAAGGTGTATGATGAGAAACGAGATTTTAACGCTTTGCCTTCCTGGAACGATTGTTATTCCATTCTAAATCGTCGCTGTCAATTTCTTGAAAATCGTACTGCTGAAATAGACTCTTTTCAACAACGTACTCCAAAAACGAAACTTAATCCTAGACGTCCTAGTTCATCGTTTGTAATTTCAGCTACCTTTTGTGAATTTTGCAAAAATAATAAACATTTTATTGGATCTTGTCCTACATACTTAGCACTACCAGTACCTCGTCGTTTTGAATTTGTTAAAAGCTCAAGTCTTTGCATCAATTGCCTTCGAAAGGGACATATGGTGTCAAAATGTACTTCCAATTTTCGATGCCGTTTTTGTCGTATTTCACATCACACAACTTTACACAATTCCAACTCATCGCTACCAAATGATTCTCAACCTCCATCAAATCATCATAATTCATCATTAAATCAGTCGCAATCTCATCGTTCATCGCAAAATCAACATTTATCGTCAAATTCATCGGTTCAACAACCTCATACTTCATCGTTTCAAAACCCTCGTACTTCATCCTTTCAACAATATTCATCATCGTTTCAGCCTACTGCATCACAACAGTCTTCATCGTTAAATCCATCAACTAGTTCTGCTTCAATTCATTTAACAACACATTCATCGTTTCTTACTCGTAGTAGTCATATGAATCTTCTACCTACTGCTGTTGTTTTAATTAAAGATTCCCATGGTATTTATCAACCTATTCGTGCGTTATTAGATTCTTGCTCAGAACTTAATTTGATAACTCAAGATGCTGTAAGTCGCCTTCGATTAAACCAAAGTCGATCTGACCAAGAAATTGCTGCAGTTGAAGATATTCGTTCTCAGCTCAAGTTCGTAGTTTCAGCCACCATAAAGTCTCGAATAACGGAATTTGAACGGACTTCTAATTTCTATGTAACCAAATCTATTTCTTCTCAACATCCAGCAGAACGTATCAATACGGCCGATTGGAACATTCCCAACGACCTCGAAATGGCAGATCCACAATTTTATACACCTCAGCGAATTGATCTTTTAATAAGTTCTGAAATTTTCTTCGATCTTTTACTAACTGGTAAAATATCCCTCGGAAATAATCTTCCTTGTATTCTAAATACGCCACTGGGTTGGATCGTAGGAGGTAAAGTTAACAATCAACAACAACATCGTTCTCAAACCTGCAATGTTATCACAAAACCTCATGACTTGGATAATCTTTTGAAAGCTTTTTGGGAAATTGAGGAATTTCAAAAATCCAAGCCTCTCAGAACGGAAGAAGAAGAGCTTTGTGAGCAACATTTCTTGAAAAATACTATTTTCGATTCGTCTGGAAAAGTTCAGGTACGTTTGCCATTTAAATCTACTATTAATAAACTAGGTAATTCCTTTGATACTGCTCGTCGACGTTTTATGTTTCTTGAAAAGCGACTTTTAAAAGATGACATTCTAAGAAAAATGTATATTGACTTTATGGACGAGTATATTAGTCTAGGTCATATGTCACCTACGTCCTTTGATAAGCTCAACTCTTCGCACTATATAATCCCACACCATTGTGTGCTTCGTCCCCAAAGTTCATCAACCAAACTCAGAGTTGTTTTCGACGCATCGTGCCGCACTTCTACCAATGTTTCGCTCAATGAAACTTTAATGGTCGGTCCTACCATACAACAGGATTTGATTACAACAATTTTCTCTTTTCGACTTAACAAATTTGCACTATCAGCCGATATTTGCAAAATGTATCGTCAATTCTTGGTGGATGAAAGAGACCGAAACTTCCAGCTAATTCTTTGGAGAAGTAACGTCAATGATCCTATAAGTTTATACAATTTAAATACTGTGACTTATGGTACTTCTGCCGCTCCATTTCTCGCCGTAAGGAGTTTATTTTTTATTGCTGATTTTTATAAGGACCTGTTTCCTATTGGATCTGAAGTTCTCAAACAGGATCTTTATGTTGATGATCTTCTCACGGGGGCAGATGACTTTTTTGAACTCTCTGCTAAAAAATCCGAAATTATACAAATTTTACAGAAAGCTGGTCTAGAATTAAGCAAGTGGAATTCAAATTGTCCCGAATTAGCACCATCTACTGGAGAAATTCTTTTAAAAACAAATGATGAAAATATAACAAAAACTCTTGGAATGGCTTGGAAACCTAAGGAAGATGTTTTTTGTTTTCGATTCGATTTACCAACCGTTGAAGTTCCCACAAAACGGACTGTTTTGTCAGCAGTTGCAAAAATATTTGATGTTCTCGGTTTACTAAGTCCAATAGTCATTTCTTGTAAAATTTTAATTCAAGAAATGTGGAAGCAACAAATGGATTGGGATGCGCTTTTAAATGAACGTTTATTGAATCGTTGGCGACAAATTGAACAAAGTTTTTCATACATTAATCAGATTGAGGTTCCAAGATTTGTTGGTGCTTCTCCAAAATTAAAATTTTTCATTCACGGGTTCGCTGATGCTTCCCAGTTAGCTTATGGATGCTGTTTTTATGTTTCAATACTTCGCAAAAATGAATATAAATCAACTTTGCTTATTGCAAAATCAAAAGTGGCTCCAGTTGTTCAGCAATCTTTGCCTCGTTTGGAGCTTTGTGCTGCCTTATTGCTCAGTCGAACTTGGGAGAAATTTAAACACAAATTTCATCGTCATACGTACCGTATATTTTTTTGGTCTGACTCAAAAATCGTTTTAAATTGGCTCAGTAACCACTCATCGTCTTACGTCTGTTTCGTTGCAAATCGAGTTTCAGAAATTCAAAATCTGACTCATAATATACCTTGGAGACACGTGCCTTCTAAACAAAATCCGGCAGATGTAGTTTCGAGAGGCTGTCTGGCAAATGAATTAACATCAACAATTTGGTTTAGTGGCCCAGCGTTCATTCTCAAAAATGAAGACGAGTGGCCCAAAAATATCAACGAAATCATCGACTTACCTCAAACGGAAATGAGAAAATCAATTTTCAATACAACTAATGTCATCGAGACTATTATTCATCAAATCATTCATCGCCAATCTTCGTATCTTCGCATTCTTCGTATCATCGCATATATTCATCGTTTTTTTGACAAATCAAATCGTAACCCTATTATATCATCGGAAGAACTACAATCATCGTTTTGGAGAATTGTGTACGACATTCAACAAGCTACATTCAGAGAAGAAATTGATCTTCTTAACAAGGAAAAGGTTTTGAAACCAAGTATTCAAAAATTATCACCGTTTCTCGACAAAGTACAATGCTGCAATTCAAATTTAATCATCGTTAGAGTTGGTGGTCGGCTAGCAAATTCAGATTTACCGTACAACACTAAGTTTCCTGTACTTTTACCAAATCATCGCTTCATTCAGCTTTTCGTCGAACATCTTCATCGCAAATATTTACATGCTGGCCCAAAGGCACTCATCGGTATACTTCGCCAACAAGTCTGGGCAATCAACGCTAGAGACATCGTCAGAAAAGTGGTTCGTAATTGCGTCCACTGCTTCAAATATAGGCCTAGACTTTTACAGCAAATCATGGGTGATTTTCCTGCAGATAGGTTGAAAGTTCAACGTCCTTTCTTCGTCACTGGTGTAGACTTTTGTGGTCCGTTCTACACGTCTTATCGTATTAGAGGAAAACCACCATATAAAACATACGTAGCTATTTTTGTCTGTTTTTCGTCTAAAGCGATTCATATTGAACTTGTTTCGGATCTATCGACTAATAATTTCCTTCTTTGTCTTAAAAGGTTCATAGGTCGTCGTGGAATTCCCCAAAGGCTCTATTGTGATAACGCAACGAATTTTGTTGGTGCCAACACCAAACTTAAAGAGTTTAAACAACGTTTCTTCGATGACGCTAACATTAAAAACATGATGCAATATAGTTCAGTAACTGGCTTCAAATTTGTTTTTATCCCTCCACGTTCTCCCCATTTTGGTGGCCTTTGGGAGTCGGCCGTTAAGTCAACAAAAACTATTTTACTAAAAAACATGTCAAAGGCTGGTGTTACGTACGAAGAACTACAAACAGTACTTATTGAAGTTGAAGCTATTTTGAATTCTCGGCCACTTGCTCCTCGATCTGATGATCCAAACGATGGTGAAGCTTTAACTCCGGCACATTTGCTAATTGGTTCATCCTTAATGGCATTACCAGATGAAAATCTGGACAACTATAAAAATGTCAATTATCTAAAGCGTTACCAACTAGTCACCTTCCTGAAACAACAATTTTGGCAACAATGGGTTCGTGACTACGTCTTAAGTTTGCAACAAAAGGCTAAATGGTTTAAGTCTTCAACAAACATCCAAGAAGGTGCATTAGTCATCGTACATGAAGACAACATCCCTCCTCAGCAATGGATTCTCTCTAGAGTCACCAAAGTTATTCCCGGCCGTGATGGCAAAGTCAGAGTCGTAGATCTGAAAACACCAAGGGGCATTCTTCGAAGATCTATCCATAAAATTGCACCTCTACCTTGTGATGAAAATAATTGAAAGTCCCTTTCAATGGGGGCAGTATGTTCGGCCAAAATACAACCTATTGAATTTTTATTATAATCATACAACGTTTATTTAAATTCAAGTTTATTATTGTAAATATTTATATTATTCTTTTACTTTTTATTTAATTTAAACCGTTAAACAATGCATTCATTTGAATATATTTTTTGTAAATTATATGGTTACTAAAACTTTGAATTCCTTTATTATGTAATCAACTACTTAAATCACTAACTCCTTATGCTAGTGTATTTGTAGATTCTTTTTGTTAACTATTGCTTCTTGCTTTTTGTCAACTACAACCTTTGTACAATCGAATTTTAGTCGTTGAACATTAAAGAAATAAACCCAAAAATTCTCTTCGTTTTATTTAACAAACACCCTCTTCGCCGTGCTTAAAACCGTTGCCTTCATCTTCATTTTTCAACAAGTTAATTTTTCGTGTATACAGTGCTCTTGGAACGTGGCCCCAATAACAATGATATCGTCCAGATATGCAAAAGCATGAGGTTCCATATCCGGTCCGATCACACTATCTAAAGCCCGTTGAAACGTTGCGGGAGCGGAGTGCAGACCAAATGGCATCACACGCCACTGATACAGCCCTCGCCCGCTGACGGCAAAAGCCGTATATTTTTTGCTTCCTTCTTCAAGCGGAATCTGCCAGTAGCCGTCCTTGAGGTCCAAGCTGCTAATATATCGGGCGTTTCGTAGTCTATTGAGAATGGCGTCAATCCGCGGCAGCGGGTACGCGTCCGGAACTGATCTCGCATTCAGCTGCCGAAAGTCCATACACGTTCGCCATGTTCCGTTTTTCTTTCTTACTAGTGTAATAGGGAAACTGTACGGACTTCGAGAGGGTTCGATACAACCACGACGGATTAAGGTATTTATCTCCTCATCGATAAGGGCTTGCATAGCGGGGTTGCGTGGGGCGTATCTTAATTTAATTGGCTGGTCATCTTTCATCTGAATTCGGTGTTGTGCAATGTTTGAAACACCCTGTATTTTCATGAATAGCGTGAGTTCTTTTTCCAATAACCTATTCACTCTTTCTTGGTCAAACGATAGTCCTTCCAGGTCTTGTCGGATGGGAACGGAGATTTCTAGATTACGGCAGGTATTACTGATATTGCTTACCTTAACTTGGCTAATTCTGTTGTTGTCTGTCCGGGCATATCCAATCGACTTGGGTTTACATCTGGCCACCAAACCAGCGCAACTAAACGTAGCCTTGAGAGCCTGCAATGAGTCCAAACCCAGGATAAGGTCTTCGGTAGCCCCCAGCATAACCAGAAACTGACAGATCACGGTCCTAGTGCCAAGCGTGATTTTAAGTCGGATCGACTCTGTAATGCGCTTCGTTGAACCGTCTGCAAGGTACACTTCAATATTCTGGAGCCATTTTCTTTTAGATGAGATGGCGAGGTGGTTGATTTGTGCGGGTGAGACAAAACTTTTGGTGGCTCCCGTATCGATGATAGCCGGGATCATCTGGCTACCCAAGCGTATTATGGCCTTTAACTTATCTGCTTCCCACGTCAAACTAGTTGAACCCATTCTCTCGTCTGCCTCTCGACTATCGGTAGTGTTTCGCTTACTTCTGTGGATTCTTCCGCGTACCATGCGATGGTGTGCCCCGTGTTGTTGTAGGGAGGAGGCCGGGATACATTCTAGATCATCGGCTAGCTGGGTCAGTTCACCCAATGTGGTAAAGTCCTTGCGCCGAATATACCATTGGTAATCGGACTGAGCGTTACGGAAAATTCGCTCTTATTTTTATTGCTCGGTCAGGTGTGTGTGACGCATCAAATTCTGTATCGCCAATAAATAATCTTTAAACGTTTCCTTAGGGCGTTGTGTCCGCTTTCGGATCTCATCCTCTAGCTTCTCAAAGTAGCGAGGAGGGAGAAAAAAATTGTAAATATCTTCCTTAAAGTGCTCCCATTTATTCCAGTGTCGGTTATTGTTACGATACCATATCAAGGCACGTTCTCGCAGTACCTCCGGCATTATTTTAGGAAGCTGGTTCAAATCTACCTGATACATTTCGGCAAGCTCTTCCAACCGCTCCATAAATTCCAGTGGGTCCTTTTCCCCTGTGTATTTTAGGCCCAACTTACGCACTACTTCTATAGCACAGATATGGTCGTCATCTCGACACTGGGTTGATGGCGTGGATGGTAAAGTAACCACGTTCGGCTGTGTGGTTGCCTCGGCTGGTTTCAGGCTAATTCCTACCCGTTCGGGGCCGGCCTTTTCCTCTTCCGCCTTGACTGGAGACGTTGAGCGGCTAGGTCCATCCGCAGACGTAGGGAGTCTGAGTGTGGCTTCGTGTTTTCCTTGTATTGCCATCAGCTCCTTTAGTTCCTCTTCTTGATGTTCTAGTGCCAAAAATTTATCGAAACGTTTCCGCATGTCTTCCACATTGCCGGTAGAGTCCTGCTGATATTGCCCAAGGTATTTGACCAGCTCCTCCCTCTTTAGGTAGTATGCCCAGGAGGTTCGTAACATCGTGGTAGTCTTACTGATGTCTAACGTGGGTGATAAATCTGGTTACGCACGAAGGTGTAATCACAAGTTTTATTCTTCCTTTTTTTCAACTTTTCCTTTATAATTATGTTTAATTTTAAATAAATAAACATATATTGTTGGGTTTTTTTTATATGGACTCTACTAGTGTCCCTGCTCGGGCGCCAAATGTAACGACACGTTTTCCGCTGGTTGCTGGGATAGCTTCAACGGAGTCCAGGGTCGTTTATATAATGTTTTGTTACTTACCTTCTTTATGTGTGAAAGAAGAGAAACAGTCGGGTTTTATTTCGTTAAACGTTATAAATCTTATCTCCAATGTTTTATTTGGTGTATTTGTTCTACTACAGCGTAGAGGACAGACGGTCTCAACTCGTAGCCGATGAATGGGAAGTCAGCGGTACGGGCAGCAGCGATGCGTGTAGGCAGCAGCGGCGGTATAGGCGGCAGCGGCGGTACCCTAGGCAGCGGCGGTACAGGCGGAAGCAGCGGTACAAGCAGCAGCGGCGGTACAAGCAGAAGCGGCGGTCTAAGTGGCAGCGACGGCGGTACAAGCAGCAGCGGCGGTCTAAGTAGCAGCAGCGGTATAGGCGGCAGCGGCGGTACAGGCGGCAGGGGCGGTACCTGGCAGCGGTACAGGCGGCAGGGGCGGTACCTGGCAGCGGTACAGGCGGCAGCGGCGGTACAGGCGGCAGTGGCGGTACCTGGCAGCGGTACAACCGACAGCGGCGGTGCGGATGGCAGCGGTACCTGGCAGCGGTACAGGCGACAGCGGCGGTACCTGGCAGCGGTAGCGGCGGTACCCGGTAGCGGTACAGGCGGCAGCGGTATAGACGGCAGCAGCGGTATCTGGCAGCGGTACAGGCGGCAACGACGGTAAAAGTAACACACTGTACTTAGCAGTGGCAGCGATTGTAGGGAGTTCTAGGCCGTGTCCAAGATTATGGCCGGAATATAAAATTCCACACCAGCACTAGTCACACGGTCGAGCCAACACTGGTAGAAGATAAACTTCTGTGGTGTTGGTACTTCCACCAATTGCACTTGTCCTGTCGATAAGAAGTAATTGCGGAATATAAAATTTCTCCAAGAGACCTCTTACCTGCAGGCGAGCTGCTTGCTATCTCCCTAGTTATTCGAAATGTTGCATCTTTTATACCCTTGAGTGGGCACACACATTTACACACACGCTTGTGTGATTGTTTGTTTACAATGACTGTTCTAGTTATCTGGTTGTTTCTGACTTACAGGTGCGAGTTGTTGACCGTTAATTTAAATTTACTTTTATAAATAACATGAGATCAGTTTTAGGATAAATGATTGGTAATCGTTTTAGTTTAGTTAAATTCACTGAATATCAATAATACTGACGAAAGTATATATAAAAAATAGGGAATGTAAATGATCATATTCGTATATGAAATACTAAAATATACAATAATAATAGTAATAAACACAGGTATTTCAAAAATAATCTTACAAAATAAAAAATAATAAAAATAGTAAAATAAATGAGCAAATTCCATGGTATTCTAAATGGTATTACTTCACACTATGTGTAGGTGAAAACGAGTGAACTGCTTTCGCCGTTACACGCTTAGATGACAATGGTCCTTTACTTTTATGTCATCTAAAATGTGTTGTGAGCAAAAATGACATTTACTATTTATATTAAAATCTAGCTTCTCCTCATCTGTTAAGGATGCCATTTTTATTTTGTAAGAAAATGATCATTTAAAAATCGAATATCTTTAAACAAATTTTCTATAAACATTTTTGGAGAATTTAGTCCCTTAAAACTACTTAACTTACTTAAACAAAATCAAAACTACATTTAATAAAATATGAAAATGCATAGGGAATATGCTTATCAACTAATGTTGTTGAAGAGCAATCCCCCTTTGGAATACATGTTTGAATATTTTCAAATATACATTCCGAATCATATATAAAAAAGGAACATCTATTGTTTTGTGAAAATTTTTTAATTCTATTACAGACCTGCCAATTTCCGGTACATATTCAATTTTCTGTCCACAATATTTGTGATGTTTTTCCAAATGTTCCTTATGATGGAAACCTTGGATACAGGTATCGCAAACAAAAGTTGTCCTCATATGTTTTGTTTGTTGAGATCTGATCAATCTAACAAAACGAAAAATGAAGCATTAAGAAATACATATTTAGTTAAATAATTAATATTACATTATTTATTTATTTAATTTTTATTTTAATATTAAACTTACCTTGAAATATTTTTTATCGATACATAGTGTCTACTTTCACCATTGAAACTTTGTAAATATAGAAGATTTATGTGTTTAACTTTTTTGCTTTTTATTTTGTAGTTTGGCCACATAACTTTTTTCCTCTACGTCATATACAAATTAACTAACTAATCTCTGGATTATTTTTTTCAAAAATTGTTACTTCTTTAATTTTCAGTCGGAAGAATAACCCAACAAAATTAAGACAATAATTATTAAAAGTAATTATTGGAGTCGTTCTATTGATTATATAGATAGTTGTTCTGTGCAGAAGTATATAGGGACTGCGGGTATGAGTTCTCTTCTAACCTAAATACATTGAATTTGGAGCAAAAGCCATTAAATTGGATCAAAATCCATTAAAAAACATTAAAAAGCAATAAATTAGTGGGAGGGTAATAAAAGTGAAGATTAAGGGTCATTAAAAAGCAATAAGTTAGTGAGAGGGTAATAAAAGATGAAAGTGTGAGAAGAAATAGGTTGACATATTGATAAGAAATATTTGTGAAGGGGGAGATATTGAGTAAATAGTAAGGATTTATGAGTGTAATGATCTTTGGTGATAAAAGCGTAATCTCTATTTCTAATAATGCACTGTGTAGATAGATACTAAGAAGTGGACGGACAGAAATGAAATTGCATTTTCGAGTGCGGAGATTGGTTGTGTTTTTGAGCGTGTGGTAATGTTCTTAATTAAGAAAATTCTAAACAATTTTTAAATTTAGCGGAAAACAACCTAAAGAAGTGCTTGTGTGGGATAAGGAAATTTGTTTAAGAGTAATAAATTCTTGCAGCTAATTGCTTAAATGTGAAATGTTATTGACATGAGTTGGCATATTGATAAGCATGATATTAATATTAAGGTTTAGTGCAATGTACAATATCATGTATATGAAAGAAATAGAGAAGCCGAACACAGTAGACAGACATATTGATAAATGTAGAAACATGCTAACAAGTGGAGTAAATATTTTACACATAAAGAATTACATAAAATACACAATCTTTATTTATAATTCTAGTTATGCGGTGAAGCATACATACACACACACGTACACATACACACATACCAAGCGACAGTCCTAAACATTATATAAAATATGTAGCATTTTGAAAAAAAATATTAATTCGCTTATTTTTCGGGTTTAATTGAGTTGTTATAAAATACTCTATAAGCGCCTAATTAAACTTAGGATTTTCTTTTATTTGCCTTTAAATTAATTTTCGCTGAAACACCTCGTTTACAGATGTTTCACAATGGGTTTTAAAATTTGAAGTTTTATATATTTTTTGTTTTATATGTTCAGTTCCGTCAATGTTTCGCATGGTTTTCTCTGGTCCTGCTGATATTGCCCAAGGTATTTGACCAGCTCCTCCCTCTTTAGGTAGTATGCCCAGGAGGTTCGTAACATCGTGGTAGTCTTACTGATGTCTAACGTGGGTGATAAATCTGGTTACGCACGAAGGTGTAATCACAAGTTTTATTCTTCCTTTTTTTTTCAACTTTTCCTTTATAATTATGTTTAATTTTAAATAAATAAACATATATTGTTGGGTTTTTTTTTTATATGGACTCTACTAGTGTCCCTTCTCGGGCGCCAAATGTAACGACACGTTTTCCGCTGGTTGCTGGGATAGCTTCAACGGAGTCCAGGGTCGTTTATATAATGTTTTGTTACTTACCTTCTTTATCTGTGAAAGAAGAGAAACAGTCGGGTTTTATTTCGTTAAACGTTATAAATCTTATCTCCAATGTTTTATTTGGTGTATTTGTTCTACTACAGCGTAGAGGACAGACGGTCTCAACTCGTAGCCGATGAATGGGAAGTCAGCGGTACGGGCAGCAGCGACGCGTGTAGGCAGCAGCGGCGGTATAGGCGCAGCGGCGGTATAGGCGGCAGCGGCGGTACCGGAGGCAGCGGCGGTACAGATGGCCACGGCGGTACAGGCGGAAGCAGCGGTACAAGCAGCAGCGGCGGTACAAGCAGAAGCGGCGGTCTAAGTGGCAGCGACGGCGGTACAAGCAGCAGCGGCGGTCTAAGTGGCAGCAGCGGTATAGGCGGCAGAGGCGGCAGGGGCGGTACCTGGCAGCGGTACAGGCGGCAGGAGCGGTACAGGCGGCAGTGGCGGTACCTGGCAGCGGTACAACCGACAGCAGCGGTGCGGATGGCAGCGGTACCTGGCAGCGGTACAGGCGGCAGCGGTATAGACGGCAGCAGCGGTATCTGGCAGCGGTACAGGCGGCAACGACGGTAAAAGTAACACACTGTACTTAGCAGTGGCAGCGATTGTAGGGAGTTCTAGGCCGTGTCCAAGATTATGGCCGGAATATAAAATTCCACACCAGCACTAGTCACACGGTCGAGCCAACACTGGTAGAAGATAAACTTCTGTGGTGTTGGTACTTCCACCAATTGCACTTGTCCTGTCGATAAGAAGTAATTGCGGAATATAAAATTTCTCCAAGAGACCTCTTACCTGCAGGCGAGCTGCTTGCTATCTCCCTAGTTATTCGAAATGTTGCATCTTTTATACCCTTGAGTGGGCACACACAATTACACACACACTTGTGTGATTGTTTGTTTACAATGACTGTTCTAGTTATCTGGTTGTTTCTGACTTACAGGTGGCGCTACGAGTTTCTTGACCGTTAATTTAAATTTACTTTTATAAATAACATGAGATCAGTTTTAGGATAAATGATTGGTAATCGTTTTAGTTTAGTTAAATTCACTGAATATCAATAATACTGACGAAAGTATATATAAAAAAATAGGGAATGTAAATGATCATATTCGTATATGAAATACTAATGTTCAAGCTATTAAAAATGTTCAATATAGCACTTAAACTATCTTGAACTAGAACTTGAATTAAGGATGTTCAATATAACACATTAACTATCTTGAACTTGAAATTAATTTGTACAACAACAGCACTTGAACCGTGTTGCTTTCTCTTACTTAAAAGACTTGGGTTTTGCTTTCACAATAAGAGAGTGATTTTATTAGTAATTATTTCCAACTTATATACTAATTTTACAATAAAGGTTATGCTTAATTTGCTAATAATATTTCTGCTAGGTTTACAATAAATTTTAAGTTTAATGTCAATGAAACTAAAATAAGTGAATAAGCGAATTAATTAAAATTATAGTAAACAACCAAAGAACAAAAAATATTAAATATCAAGTTTCAATTATAAATAAACCAAAGAATAAAAAAAAGGTATGCAATTGAATTAACTAAAGTAGACAAAATATATGCAGAGGTTCAATAAACTTAAAATAAATGAAAAACAATAAAAAATATGTATTAACATGCTCCCCCCGTTGAGTGTAGCTCAAAATATAGCCTGTGGGTGGAATCTGCTGAATTAATGAGATGAGGTTGAATTCTGTTTGAAACTTCGTTAAGGTCTGCTGTTGATATTGATCAAATATGCACCGTGAAGTCCGACGTTGTTTGTTGCTTGCGAGGTGCTGGAATCGGTTGGTGTTTACATTTTTGTCTTGCAATTAGATAAGCTAAGATGCAGAAAGTGATTTTTAAGGCTGAGTAACCGACAGTCATGTGATGATTATTATGAGCCTCAATTTTATTTGGTAGCTGAAGTATCTCCTGCGCCCTTAGTGAGGTTTGTAATTCTGTTAGGTTTTGTATTTGTGAACTGTACTCGCTTGTATGTATTTTATTGAGTAATGGCTTTAGACGTGTTGAATGGGTTTGTTCTGTTATTTCCCAGAGCTTGGTGTAAGATGCCTTAAGGGAGCTGGATGTTGTCTGTTGGCCTTGTATTGACACGAACTTATTTTTGAGAGTACATTCCGGTTCCAAATAAAGCAAACCCGAACCCTTTAGTGTAAATTGATTGATATCTTTCTTACACACAGCCGTTGTATGAGTTGCCGTGGGTAGTGCGTAAATCCATTTGTTCTGGTGATGGAGGGGGATCCAAGCATTGGTGGTCTTTATTTGTTGAACTGGGCAGTCAGCTTTAGTTTCGTTGTGAAATAAATTTATTTCGCAGGCGCATATTGGTGAACTGGATTCATACAAGATCTGTACTTTGGAACACACAAATCTATCTTCTTTGATGACGTCGCATAAGTTAAGTTCAGTGTTGTCAATAGTAAAATACTGACGACGGTCAACATTGACGGCCAAAATGGAAGAGCATGGTTTTATTGATAATAAGGTATCATTGATCCAATTTGGCACTGCTATAAGGTTGAATACTAAAAACTGGTCACGCTCAACTAATGGCAAATTAACGCGAAATATGACGGTGTTATTCGTGAGTCCACCTTGAACTTTCATCAATTTGTACAATTGCAGTGTATCATTC
Source organism: Phasia obesa (assembly GCA_949628195.1). Lineage (NCBI taxonomy): Eukaryota > Metazoa > Arthropoda > Insecta > Diptera > Tachinidae > Phasia > Phasia obesa. Next base: position 52,664,504 of record OX451219.1, on the reverse strand, counting down.
TGTTCTACAGGCGATTCAAGTGACTCTGGTAAATGCATTCTTATTTTGTCTATTTCCTGTTGTAATTGGTGCGGAGTAAGGATAAGCGGGCTTATAATACCGTGATGAGTATTTGTAAGAATATCCAGTATTGAAGAGTGTATGTGTTGCAAGTTTGCCGCAGTGATCGTTAGTTGAATGGATAGTGATGAGAAAATGCGGTAGATTTTTTCTTCGTATAGTTCCTTGCTGACGTTGTGTATCTTGTTGTATACTTGCGATAATTGTTGGTCGATTTGGTCAAATTTCTTTTTTATTAGCCCTTGGTCTGCTTTCAGGATGTTCATAGTAGAGTCTACAATTGACGTTTGATTTCTTAACAGGCTCAGCAGATGTGCCTCATTTTGTTTAACTTGTGAAATCGTGTTTGCCATCTCTTCTGCATATTTTGAGTCCAGTACGCCAAATAGTGAGTTAGCGATGTTTCCCACTAAATTGATTGCTCCCCTTTTGTGTCTTCTGCCGGAAAGTAGAGTGCTGCTCATGTCTAATTCATTTTCGGTATGTTCAAAGTATTTCACAAGGTTTTGACACGTTGATTTATCTTGCATGTCTTCACATAAATTGCTTAAAGCTCTGGTACCGCTTGCAAACATTTCTGATTCGGCCCAAAATTCCTGTAAGTCGTAATAAATTAGGATTTGCCAGTCTGAAGATGAAATTGCTGCTGATCCAATGGCTTCAAAATGTATGCCTAGTTGTTTCCCGAACTGTTTGTTGTGAATCTGTGCCGTTAAGACTAGCGGCATTAAAATGATCGCCATCATTATCGTGAACATGTTTTGGCTTATTGACATCCGTCTTCTTTTTCTCTTACTCTCAGGAGTCTCGTTCTGCTTAGTAGTGGTGCCAATTGAGTCATCTTGTTGAGTGGGTTCGTCCTCTTTAGAATTGTTAATTGGTAATGGTGCTAGCCTGGAAATTGGTCTTCTGCAAACCCCCTTTGCTGTTTTGACATCTGCTACTCGAATGAAGCCATCATCGCCCTTATGTGTTTTTATGATTCTTCCTAGTGGCCACTGTTATGGAGCTGTGTTGTCTTCCTTTACTACTACCATGTCTCCTGTTTTGATGTTGTCCTGCTGTGTGTGCCATTTGTATCGGTACTGCAGTTCGGAGAGATACTCTCGTGACCAACGCCTCCAAAATTATGACTTTAAGTGGGCAACTAATTTCCATCTTGTTAACAGATTCTTCCCGTTTTCTGTGCTTTCTGCTTCAATTTGGGAGTTAAGTGGTGCTCCTATAAGAAAATGGCCAGGGGTTAATGCCGCCAAATCGTTTGGATTATCTGACATCGGGCTTATGGGTCGAGAGTTAAGAATTCCTTCAATCTCTATGACCACTGTGTCGAATTCCTCATATGTCAGTGATGCTGTTGACACACTTCTCATTAAGAGATGTTTGGCTGATTTTACAGCTGCTTCCCATAAACCTCCGAAATGAGGTGCTCTTGGTGGTATAAAGTGAAACATTATGCCTCGTGCAGTGCATTCTTTATCTATTTTTTCGACAGCTAAGTTTCCGTAAATAGCTTCTGATAATTCTGCCAGTTGATTATTGGCGCCAACAAAGTTAGTAGCATTGTCACAGTACAAGTTTTTGCAATGACCTCGTCTGCTTATAATTCTTTTTAATGCCCCTATAAATGCATCTGTAGTTAAACTGCTAACTACTTCTAGATGTACCGCCTTGGTAGCAAAGCAGCAAAATACTGCTATGTAGGCCTTTGTAGGCCTCTTTCCTCTGATCTTATAGTGAACCCAAAAGGGGCCACAAAAATCCACTCCAGAGTTAATGAAGGGTCGAGCTGGACTGGTTCTGGTTGATGGCAGATTTCCCATAATTTGAGTAAGGAGTTTTGGTTTGGCCCTAGCGCATTTTATACAATGTTGGACAATTGATCGGGCCATTGACTTTCCCTTGATTGGCCAGTATTTTTGCCTTGTGTATGACAGCAGCGCTTGCGGACCACAGTGTCTATTTTGTACATGAATCGTTTGCATTAGCACCTTTGATAACGGATCGAGGTAGGGAATCACCATTGGGTGTTTGGCGTCATACGAAAGTTCTGATGATTCCAAACGTCCTCCTACTCTGATAATACCATTGCTATCCAAAAAAGGCGTTAGATTTTTAAGCAGACTATTTTTGTGTACTGTGTTGTGTATTGCCAAATGTTTTAAATCGTTTTTAAAATCGCACCGCTGCATTGCCCCAATAATGGTGATAGTGGCTCGCTCAAGCTCTAGTGTTGATAAAGTGAAGTTACCTTGTGTCCTTAATCCTCTTGCGTTATTTATAAACCTCAGCATAAAGCCTACTACTCGTTGTAGTTTGTTAAATGATCCATTGTGTCTTATTTCATAAATAATATTTGTTGAATTGTCATTGGTTATTGCGACTGTAGTTGTTTTCTTTCGTTCCATATCAGTGCAATCGGTTCTGCCTTGCACCATCGAATACTCTGGTGGCCAAATATCCTTCCGCCCATGCAGAAACAAAGGGCCGTAGAACCATAATGTATTTGTTATTAACTTTTTTGGGGTATGGTATGTTTAGTGTTTTAAAGTTTTAAGTTAAGTATTCTCTTAGCACTTCTGCCGCTTTAACTGAGCATTAAGATGCCCTCGAGAATTAATGAGAAAAGAATACAAATTGATTTCAATTCTGATTTAACTCTGAATTTTATTTTCAAAAATACAAGCTTATATACTAAATTAATCTATAGGTCAGCAATATTTTGGGGTACCAACAAATCAATAGTTGATTTGCTGTTCCCACGGTCTCAGCAAATTTTACTTTGGTTCCCATAAACCATTGGCACGTGAAAAACATTTTTGCTTTAATACAAATTTCATATTACAAACATTCCTATGCCAACAGTTCACTAAACTTAAATAGAGTTCATATTACAATTTTATTTCTCATACAAATTATTTTATACAAACAAAAACTTAAATATTTATTATTGCTGACATAACATAAAATACTAAATTTGGTCAGTGGCTTTATCAACTGAAATTCTTAAAATACTTATTGTAAACAAAAAATGAATTTGACTTTTTCAAGTTAAAAAAAATGTGCAAATGAAATTCTTAAATTACTACAGTACTTACTCTATATATGTATCTATTATACTACAGTACTAATTCTATATATGCATACACTACAGGGGAAAGACCTCTTGATACAATATCTGCCGGGTTGTCATTTGATTTAACGTGCTTCCACTGGGCAGCTAATGATGATTCTTGTATAGCAGCAACGCGATTGGCCACAAATGTTTGGTAGGATGAAGATGGAGAGTTTATCCAAGCCAATACGATTGCTGAGTCTGTCCAGAAATAAGTTGGTGTATCTTCAAGTTTTAACTCTTTTTTAACTCTTGCCGTTAGTTGAACACTTAACAGTGCAGCGCATAATTCGAGACGAGGTAATGTCTGACGTTTTACTGGTGCTACTCGTGATTTGGCGCAAAGTAATCTTACTATTACTTGCTCGTTCTTGATAACAGACCTGATGTACAGTGCTGCACCATACGCTTTTTCCGATGCATCTGCGATTGCGTGAAGTTGTGTATTTGATGATACATGTCCTTCAAATACATGTCGGGAGATTTGGATATTGTTTACATTTACTAAGTCCTCGCGGAATGTACACCATTTTTGATGAAGATCAGATGGCAGAGGGTCATCCCAGTTTGAATTTATTTGCCATAGTTCTTGAAGGAACATTTTTGCCGTAACAATGATCGGTGAGAGCAATCCCAATGGATCAAACACTCTAGCTATATCGGAGCTAACTGAGCGTTTTGTGACAGTTTGCACATCTCCTAGGTTGACCTTGAAGGAAAACTTGTCTAATTTTGGCATCCAGGTTAGCCCCAAAGTTTTTACGTACTGATTGTTTTCATTGCTAAAGTCAATGTTGACTTCTTGTTGTTGTTCAGTAGCGCTTGGGATGAGTTGCTTATGATTTGCGCTCCACTTTTGAAGGGAGAAGCCGTGTTTTTGTAGTATATGTTGTAACTCCCTTTAATGTACTAGTGCTATGTTTAAATTGTTATTTCCACCAATGCCATCATCCACGTAAAAGTTTTCTAATAGAAATTGAGCTCCATAGGGATACCGTGCCATATTCTCCTTCGCTATCTTTTCTAAGCATTTTGTAGCCAAATACGGTGCTGATCGTGTTCCATAAGTAACTGTGTTAAGTTGGTAGTATTTCAGTGGCATATTGTTGCTTTCTCTCCAGATGATAAGCTGGTATTTTCTATCTTCCGAGTGCATTAGAATTTGTCGATACATCTTTTGGATATCTGTTGTGAAGACAAATCTTGGTAGCCGAAAACGCAACAGGAGTGAAAAAAGGTCACTTTGAATTGTGGGTCCAGTAAACATTAGATCATTTAGTGACATGCCATCAGAAGTTTTAGTAGAAGCATCAAATACCACTCGTAATTTGGTTGTTTGACTTTCTGGCCTAACTACGCAATGGTGCGGAATGAAATACTTCGGCTTGTCAGTGGAGTTTATATCTATTTCTGTCATGTGACCCAAGGCTTCGTATTCTTTCATGAACTGGATGTATTGTTTTTTGATTTCTGGAGCCTTAGCTAGACGTCTCTCCAGTGACAGAAATCTGTTGAATGCTACACCATGTGAGTCGCCTAATTCCTCAGGATTTTTGCAAAATGGAATCCTGACCACAAATCTTCCGTTGGTATCTAGTGTGACACTTTGTGCAAAATGAGTTTCACACTGTTTTTCTGACACTGATAGGCATTTTTCAGCTGGTTTTACCGTCTCAAGTTTCCAGAGCTTAGCAATGGCTTCTTCTAAGCTGGATTCATCTTCGGTACATACTCCGCATGCCAAAGGAGGTGCATCGAGTCCGCAAACCGGTCCAGCAATAACCCAACCTAGTACGGTATTCTGTATTGTAGGTAGATCTTTGGCTAGCTGGATTTTTCCGACTGACAGCAACTGATGGTAAAACTCGGCGCCCAGCAAAACATCTATTTTGGCGGGCTGATGAAATTCTGGATCGGCTAGAACGATGTTTTTTGGAATTGGCCAGTTGTTAATATTGATTACTTGCGAAGGTTGTGGTGAAATTATATGTGGAAGTACTGCTGCTTCAAGTCTTGTTGTGAAGTTGTTGATACGTGAGTATAAAGCGACGTTTACTCGGTATTGAGCCTTTGTGTTACTTGATCCGATTCCATTTATATAAATTGAGGTTGACTTGGGCGATATTCCCAGGCGTTTGACTAGTCGCTCACTAACCAAATTTAGTTGCGATCCTGAGTCGAGGATTGCTCGGCATTGAATTTCCTTTTGATTTGCCTTAATCGTTACCATTGCTGTACTAAGTAGGATATATTTGTTCGGCTTTGAGGTATTACAGGTGGTAAGCGATGTAGCTTCTTGGTGGTTAATAGGTGAAAGAACGTTATGCACAGCTGCTTGGTGCTTAACCGACATCTGGTTTTGTAAAACATTTCTTATTGGTTTGCTCTCATTTGTAGGGAAGTCATTTAAATGCAATAGCGTATTGTGTTTTTTATTGCAATGAGTGCACCCTCTTGAAAGGCAGGTTATTGCTTTATGGCCAGCCTTTAGACAGTTCACGCATAGTTTTTGACCTTGGGTGAATTGCAACCGAGCAGAAGGTGAAGCTTTAAGAAATTCTTTACACGCGAATAATGGATGTGTTCCCTTTTTGCACATGTTACACATTTCATTTCGTTGATCTCTGGGTATTATAGATGTGCAAACCCTTGCCTTGTAATTAGATTTTTCCTTATCCATAGATTGAAAATGTTTCTCTAAGAATTCGAGGAATGCTTTAATTGTTGGCACTTCTCGAGGCTGTAACAGTGACTGCTCATAGCGAAGGCGTGTGGAGTTGTCCAGTCTTTTCAATAACAGATGCAGAAGTAATGGATCCCAACTTGAAGTATCTATATTTAGATTTTTGAGAGCTAAAAGGCACTCCTGAGTTTTATCATGTAGTGTCTTGTAGTTGTCGCTTGATACCTTACTTGGTGAATCGACTAGTTCTTGCACTAGTTTGCTGACCAACAATCTCTTGTTGTTGTAGCGATCCACCACCAATGCCCATGCGTCGTGGAAGTTTTCACCAGATGCAGTGAAGTGTTTTATTAGATTTCCAGCTTCCCCAACCAAATGTGTTTTCAAATACCAAATTTTTTGAACTTTTGGTATTGACTGATTTACAATTAGTGATGAAAATAGGTCGTGGAATTCCTGCCATTTTAGGTAATTTCCATCAAACCTTGGAATTGTTATTTTTGGTATTGGCATAGCATCTGATTGATTGCTATTACTGCCATTTGTTGAATTGGGATTAGTTAAAGTTATGCTTCTGGACGCCGTCCGTAGATTATTTTCTAGCTGGATAAACCTGTCCATATCGTAGCCTTGGTTGCCGTTATCGTCGCACATTTCAGCGATCTCATAATGAATGCTTTCAATAGATTGCCAAAGCTTAGTTGCAGATACGATATCTTCATGTGAGAATTCGTGGTTTAATATACGCTCTAGCGTGGACATCATAGCTGCTTGTCTTCGTATAAGTCTGGTAAGCTCACCAGTTTCTAACGTTGTGACTTGAATGCCTGCTGAATGATTTTGAGTTGTAAATTTCTCTTTTGTGCTAGGAGGAGCTGTTTTCAAGATTGCTTGCTCAAATTCCTCCTTGTATTGGTGAACAATGTCCATGATTGCCGTGTAATATTCATCTGTGAAATATTTATGGTCCAATGGTATATTATCGAGCAGTCGAATTTTGTTGTCGGTTGTTTCGAAGGCTGCCCATTCTTCATCCAGCCTTCTTAATCTCTCTTGGAAATAGCTGGGGGATGTCTTCCGGGATGATGGATCCTTTTTGTAGTTTCGTATGATGACTTCAATTTTTTCACCAGTCTGCTTTTGGCTGGCCACTAATTCATCAAACAAAGCCATGTTGTTGCAGGGATCACGTCGGGGTCACCAAAATGTTCAAGCTATTAAAAATGTTCAATATAGCACTTAAACTATCTTGAACTAGAACTTGAATTAAGGATGTTCAATATAACACATTAACTATCTTGAACTTGAAATTAATTTGTACAACAACAGCACTTGAACCGTGTTGCTTTCTCTTACTTAAAAGACTTGGGTTTTGCTTTCACAATAAGAGAGTGATTTTATTAGTAATTATTTCCAACTTATATACTAATTTTACAATAAAGGTTATGCTTAATTTGCTAATAATATTTCTGCTAGGTTTACAATAAATTTTAAGTTTAATGTCAATGAAACTAAAATAAGTGAATAAGCGAATTAATTAAAATTATAGTAAACAACCAAAGAACAAAAAATATTAAATATCAAGTTTCAATTATAAATAAACCAAAGAATAAAAAAAAGGTATGCAATTGAATTAACTAAAGTAGACAAAATATATGCAGAGGTTCAATAAACTTAAAATAAATGAAAAACAATAAAAAATATGTATTAACAACTAAAATATATAATAATAATAAACACAGGTAATTCAATAATAATCTTACAAAATAAAAAATAATAAAAATAGTAAAATAAATGAGCAAATTCCATGGTATTCTAAATGGTATTACTTCACACTATGTGTAGGTGAAAACGAGTGAACGACTTTCGCCGTTACACGCTTAGATGACAATGGTCCTTTACTTTTATGTCATCTAAAATGTGTTGTGAGCAAAAATGACATTTACTATTTATATTAAAATCTAGCTTCTCCTCATCTGTTAAGGATGCCATTTTGATTTTGTAAGAAAATGATCATTTAAAAATCGAATATCTTTAAACAAATTTTCTATAAACATTTTTGGAGAATTTAGTCCCTTAAAACTACTTAACTTACTTAAACAAAATCAAAACTACATTTAATAAAATATGAAAATGCATAGGGAATATGCTTATCAACTAATGTTGTTGAAGAGCAATCCCCCTTTGGAATACATGTTTGAATATTTTCAGATATACATTCCGAATCATATATAAAAAAGGAACATCTATTGTTTTGTGAAAATTTTTTAATTCTATTACAGACCTGCCAATTTCCGGTACATATTCAATTTTCTGTCCACAATATTTGTGATGTTTTTCCAAATGTTCCTTATGATGGAAACCTTGGATACAGGTATCGCAAACAAAAGTTGTCCTCATATGTTTTGTTTGTTGAGATCTGATCAATCTAACAAAACGAAAAATGAAGCATTAAGAAATACATATTTAGTTAAATAATTAATATTACATTATTTATTTATTTAATTTTTATTTTAATATTAAACTTACCTTGAAATATTTTTTATCGATACATAGTGTCTACTTTCACCATTGAAACTTTGTAAATATAGAAGATTTATGTGTTTAACTTTTTTGCTTTTTATTTTGTAGTTTGGCCACATAACTTTTTTCCTCTACGTCATATACAAATTAACTAACTAATCTCTGGATTATTTTTTTCAAAAATCGTTACTTCTTTAATTTTCAGTCGGAAGAATAACCCAACAAAATTAAGACAATAATTATTAAAAGTAATTATTGGAGTCGTTCTATTGATTATATAGATAGTTGTTCTGTGCAGAAGTATATAGGGACTGCGGGTATGAGTTCTCTTCTAACCTAAATACATTGAATTTGGAGCAAAAGCCATTAAATTCTATCAAAACCCATTAAAATCATTAAAAAACATTAAAAAGCAATAAATTAGTGGGAGGGTAATAAAAGTGAAGATTAAGGGTCATTAAAAAGCAATAAGTTAGTGAGAGGGTAATAAAAGATGAAAGTGTGAGAAGAAATAGGTTGCCATATTGATAAGAAATATTTGTGAAGGGGGAGATATTGAGTAAATAGTAAGAATTTATGAGTGTAATGATCTTTGGTGATAAAAGCGTAATCTCTATTTCTAATAATGCACTGTGTAGATAGATACTAAGAAGTGGACGGACAGAAATGAAATTGCAATTTCGAGTGCGGAGATTGGTTGTGTTTTTGAGCGTGTGGTAATGTTCTTAATTAAGAAAATTCTAAACAATTTTTAAATTTAGCGGAAAACAACCTAAAGAAGTGCTTGTGTGGGATAAGGAAATTTGTTTAAGAGTAATAAATTCTTGCAGCTAATTGCTTAAATGTGAAATGTTATTGACATGAGTTGGCATATTGATAAGCATGATATTAATATTAAGGTTTAGTGCAATGTACAATATCATGTATATGAAAGAAATAGAGAAGCCGAACACAGTAGACAGACATATTGATAAATGTAGAAACATGCTAACAAGTGGAGTAAATATTTTACACATAAAGAATTACATAAAATACACAATCTTTATTTATAATTCTAGTTATGCGGTGAAGCATACATACACACACACGTACACATACACACATACCAAGCGACAGTCCTAAACATTATATAAAATATGTAGCATTTTGAAAAAAAATATTAATTCGCTTATTTTTCGGGTTTAATTGAGTTGTTATAAAATACTCTATAAGCGCCTAATTAAACTTAGGATTTTCTTTTATTTGCCTTTAAATTAATTTTCGCTGAAACATCTCGTTTACAGATGTTTCACAATGGGTTTTAAAATTTGAAGTTTTATATATTTTTTGTTTTATATGTTCAGTTCCGTCAATGTTTCGCATGGTTTTCTCTCACTTAAAATACAAAAATCATTAAAAGTGAAAAATGCGGTGAAGCATACACACACACGTACATACATACATACCAAGGGACAGTCCTAAACATTATATAACGTATGTAGCACTAAGTATTTTAAATTAGTACATCGTGTTTACAACAGTCAACAACAGTCTCTACAAGAGCAGGATATGCCATCAACGTCCACTTCAACCAGGAAGCGTAAGCTAAATTCAGAACCAGCTCCATTTACCCCATTGAAAGTCAAGCAGGTAGAGGAAAAATCTACTTTACAATGCGAAGACTCTAAAATTGATCTTGAATCAATAAAATGGTTTAACAATTGTGCGGTGGGAAGCAGAGTACAGTTGTTGAAAGGTAAGTTTCAGTCACGCCTTTTAACATTTCGCTTCCCTAAAGGTGATAGTAATTTAAACGTAGAAAGCTATTTAGAGGAAGGGTATAGGCTTCTAAAAAGCTACTTAACAATAGCCTAGCAGATCACGTTGTTGTCAAATTTAATGTTGAATTAGCAGCTCGTTACAAATTACTAGTAAATGAACTAAAACCAGAAACAGACATGTATCATATAACGGAAATGGTGTGTTTATCTAGAGCAGATGATGTGGACACTGCGTTAAAAATCGATATTGATGCTATCAAAACAAAAATGTCTGAGTTTCAGGAAAGAGATTCAGGGTGGACACTAGTTCAACTTAACTGGCTCGGCATTAACATCAACAAAGCATCGCTGATTTCTGGTTCTCAATATATTCCTACACCATTTAAGCTGGCGAATAAAATGTGTTGCATTAATGTCAGAAACAACGACATTTTTTGTTTCAAATGGCCCAATGATTAGCATGGAATGTGGAAGGATTTTGAATTTCAATGGCATAAAGTCTCCAACAGACATTAGGGATATAAATATATTTGAAAAAAATAATAGTGATATAAGCATGAATGTATTTGGTTATAATCTTTAATCAGAAACTACAATTGGACCATATTTTATCACCAGTACAGAAAAGCAGATTCATATAAACTTGATGCTATTGGATTGGGATTGTGGTGAAAAATACCATTTTATATTATTTAAAAATATATCAAGGTAATATCTTTTATTATTTTTATTTCATTATGGAATTGCAATTTTTATATTTTTAATTTCTTTTTAACTATTATCATCTCAAATATCCTTACATCATATATACTATACACATTTGCCAGATAGAAGGCAATACATAAGGCATAAGAATGCGGTAGATGAATTGCAAAGATGCCGCAAGGGAAAAATCTTTGTTAAGCTATACAAATTTTGAGAGGCAGATGGACGTCCCGTTCACCGTTTATGCAGATTTTGAATGCATACTGGAGGATATAGCTGTAAGTAGTGATAATCAAAGTAGTTCTAACTTTATTAAAAAGCATAAACCACGCGCATATGCCTTTAACATTAACTGTAGCTTTAATAGGTATTTGAATAGATTTAGAATATTTATAGATAGTAATAGGGATGTAAATGTGGGCGAACACTTTGTTGATAATTTAGGGAATGTAAAGATATTTAAAAAAACATGCATTCCTTAAATCCCTTAGAAAATTTCAATAGTGCCAAAAATTTCCACATATGTGATAAAACTTTAGGTAATGAACCAACAGTAATAGATCACTGTCATATGTCAGGAAAATATATAGGAGCAGCACATAGCTCTTGCAATTTAAATCATAAATCAAATTCATTCCAGTAATTTTTTAAAATTTTTATTTTTTGTATGATTGTCATTTATTTGTGAAAGATTTATTAAATTTCAAAGGTGAAACTAATGTTATACCATTAAATAAAGAACAATATATTTCTTTATCTCATAAAATACGAATTTATAATGGTGAAGAAATTGAGAATTTATTAGATGAATTACGTAAAGATAAAATTTCGAAAAATATTCCATACTCTTTAATAAAAAAAGAACTTGATGAATTTCGAAAAGAAAAAGAACAGAAAAAATCGAGCTAAGATTCTTAGACATGTTTATCTAACGATGACTTAATATTAGTTCGAAGAAGTTTTTCAGATTCGGAAGAGCTTATTTTCAAAGGGGGTTTTTCCTTATGAGCATGTTAACACATTTAAAAAACTCAACGAAAATGAACTTCCATCAATTGAATTATTTTATAATAAATTAAATGACAAATAATGTTCGGAAGAAGACTATGTGCATGTTCGAAAGGTATGGGAAAAATTTAATTGTAAAACTCTACGGGATTATATAAAAGTATATCTGAGAACTGGTGTTCTGTTGCTAACAGATATCTTTGAAAACTTTCGAAGAGTTTGCAGGAGAATATATAATCTTGACCCATATCATTACTATACAATCCCAGGTCTTTCATGGGATGCTATGTTAAAATATACACAAATTGAGTTAGAATTACTAACGGACCTAGAAATGTATAATTTTATCAAACGCAAGATTCGAGGTGGTCTTACACAGTGTAGTAAAAGATATAGTAAAGCAAATCATAAGTATTTAGGCAATTATGATAAAACAAAACCATCTGAATATATTTTATATTTAGATGCAAATAACCTCTACGGTTACGCTATGTCAGAATGTGGTTTTACTTGGACAAATGATTTTGTACATACAAGGGATATTTCACCTACTTCCGAACTAGGCTATATTTATGAGGTCGATTTGTCTTACCGTTTAAACGGTCATGATCGCCATAATGATTTACCATTTTGTGCTGGAAACAAAATTATTGGTGGTAGTAAGCATGAAAAATTGGTAGCTGATCTTTCAAATAAGAAAAGATATGTGATACATTATAAAACATTAGAACAATACAATGAAATTTGTAGTCAAGCTTGAGTTTGTTCTATTCCTTCTAAGAAAGAATAAATTAAATTACAAATTAGGTGATATTATTAAAGAAAAATTGGGAAAATTTAATTTTTTAGACACCAGCGGAGCAGAAAGCACATTTTCTAGACAGCTACGTCCGTCATCAGCACTCTTCGTATCTATCTCCTTTAAGTAGTGTTTAGTTGTAAGCATCATCTATTTAACCAACCAAACTCAGATAAAGGAATACGAGAAAACTGTATTCAATCATCAATCGTCAGTTGGTGAAAACGAAGTCTACCACTACCTAAAGCTTCCCTCTTGTTTAATATTTTTACTTTAATATTTACCACCTTATATTTGTTGTTGCTTCAGCTAACCTTCTGTTAGCAATGAAAGCTACTTTTTTTATTTGTTTTCTTTCAACATTCGTTTTTAGTTAATACTAATCTAGTATCAAACCAAACTTTGTTGAGTAAACATGATTGCGCTGTGCTTTGCGATTTTTAATTTTGAAAATTTTGAAATTTTATTAGTCGAACTATTTATATTACATACAATGAAATTTGTAGTCAAGCTTGAGTTCGTTTTATTCTCTCTAAGGAAGAATAAATTAAATTACAAATTAGGTGATATTATTACAGAAAAATTGTGAAAATTTATTCTTTCTTAGAAGGAATATAACGAAGTCAGGCTTGACTACAAATTTCATTGTATGTAATATAAATAGTTCGACTAATAAAATTTTCAAAACATTAGAACAATGTTTGAATAATGCATTGGTTTTGGAAAAGTTTATCGGATTTTCCAATTTAATCAGAAACCATGGTTAAAAACGTACATTGATTTAAATAGAGAGTATAGAAAAATATCTAAAAATAATTTTAAAAAAGATTTTTATAAATTATTAAATAATGCAGTGTATGTATGGTTAAACCATGGAAAATGTTGATAAAAGGAAAGATGCTTAGTGAATGGGGTCGCACTAACTGCAATCATCTGGGAATTGGAGAATTTATTTCAAAACCAAATTTCTATAGCATATCACAATTTACTGATTCAATGTGGGCTATACGAATGAACAAAACCATAACATATTACTCCAAGCCAATCTATTTGGTTCTGTGTTCTAGAATTATCAAAATGGAAAATTACGATTTTCATTACGGATATGTGAAACCTAAATATGAGAATAAACTAAGTTTGAATTATATGGATACAGACTCCTTTATATATTCTATTCAAACAAATGATTTCTATAGTGCTATAAAGGAAGATTTGAAAGATCGGTTTGATACTTCATCATACCCAGAAAATAACCTGTTTAGTTTTCCTCTTTTGAACAAAAAGGTATTGGGCTTGATGAAAGATGAAACAGAGGGGAAATTTATTACAGTTTGTTGGTTTAGCTCCGAAAGTTTACGCATTTACAGTTGATGATGCAAATGATGTAAAAAAGGCTAAGGGTGTTAAAAAGTTCATAGTAAACAATTATAATATACATAGATATTTATTCTCTAAACAAACAGTAATGGCCTGTATGTATACATTTACATCAAAATTACATAATATTTTAACTAATGAAATAAATATAGTAGCTTTAAGTTTTAATGATACTAAGCGTAAAATTATGAATAATCATATTAATACATATGCTTGACATCATTATTAGATAGTGGTAATGGTGAATATGAATTAGATATGCTAATAAATGAAGGTGAACGAACCAACTAAAATAATAACGAATTGTACATATATAATTAACAAAAAATATTTACATATAAAGCTATATAATAAGAAAATAATATTATTTAATAATATAAATACTCGTATATACCATATATAAATTCCATTGTTTCAATTTAAAACAAAACTTGAATATGTATTTAACTTTACATTAAATTGGAGAAAAATAAGGTAAGTAATAAAATTGTATAATAAATAAATTATTAAATAACTTTCTGAACAATTCCTGTTAATGGGGTGTACTTCATCAATTGATCAGGGAAATAGACAATAAGCATTTGTGTTTGTAGGAATCGGAATCGCAGTCTCAAACTTAATTTTTACATCAACAGGGCCGCTCTTAACTATTTCATTTTGATTGCTTAGATCAATAACGATAGTTAGGTTGTCCTTAAACTTTTCACAGGAAAGAAGTGGTTGTGCGGGGATCATATAGTAATTTTGTTGAAATTTTGCATACATATCATATAAAATAGCATAGCGGATCTCTGCAATTTTCAAATTTAAATCATCGTACGGATAAGAATCTGAATTTAAATGTTCTTTTATGTTTTTTAAGTCAGAATGAATATATTTCTTATTGTTTTCTAAAGCGAATAATATAAATCTAGGTCTTTATCTGTTTATTGATAGCTTAACTTTCCAAATATGTTTTCTTCCACCAGAGAACGTAGGATTAAAATAACAGTCCCAACTCCGAAATGCTATGGGTAAAGTAATACCATCTTTATTGATCTTCATTATTTGTAGTTTTTTAGAGTCTGAAAGCTGTACATGTGGAATTCTCCATGTTATATTCGTAATCGATAAAATAAGATTTTCATTTTCATCTGTTGAGTAATATAAGTTCTCATAATTTGAACTCCGCAAAAGAATGAGTTCATGTTTACTATTTAATATTATTTTATTGAAGTCCTCGGAAAATCCCAACAATAGTTTTAGGGGTAAATAAAAATTAAATATTTGCATAGTTAAGTCTCCAGAAATACTCCATCCAGCATTTCTCATCATATTGCTTTCAAACTTATTAAGTGAAACATCATTTTTAATAATGCTAGACATCCCCAAGTACCGGGTACGATCAATTTAAACACCATTAATTTCATAACATATTTCATTAAATAGGTATGCAACGCAATTATTCCTAAGTCTAGTATTTGGAGGGTTCTCACCTCTAGTGTTTCTTATATTACCCTCTATATACAAGTAGCTTTCACTAGGAAGAACATATAAGTCTTGATTTTGTATAGAAATTCGTATCACGTCATTATTTTTAAATGACTGAATGTATGGCACATAACTATGATAATCCTTTTTTATTAGGGTTCCGTACACAAAGTGTAAAAACGTGACCCTATTGTTTTCGCTACAATGTCTGTCCGTCTGTCAGCGCCCTTTATCTCTGGAACCGTAATAGGTAGACTCTTGAAATTTTCACAGATGATGTATAGCTGTTGCCGCTATAGCAACAAATACTAAAACTTATAGGGTGTTCCGATAGAGATGTGTTATTCACGAATATGTGCCTATTTCGTGAACTGTAGGTGGGATACACTTGAAATTTACAAATAGTAATTAAAACTTAGTTCACTATATAAACAACTATAAAAAAATAAAACTAAAAATTAAAGGGTGTTCCGATAGTGGTGTGATTTGCATGTATAAGGCCTAAGTTTTGAACCATAATAGGTAGAATCTTGAAATTTTCACAGAAGGTGTATAACTGTGGCCGCTATAGCGACAAATATTAAAACTTATAGGGTATTCCGATAGAGAGGTGCTATTCACGAATATGTGTTTATTTCTTGCACTGTAGGAGGCATACACTAAAAATTTACAAACAGTCATTAAAACTTAGTTCACTTTATAAACAAGTCTAAAAAAATAAATCCAAAAATTAAAGGGTGTTCCGATAGTGGTGTGATTTGCATGTATAAGCCTAAGTTTTGAACCATAATAGGTAGACTCTTGAAATTTTCACAGAAGATGTGTAACTGTAGCCACTATAGCAACAAATACTAAAACTTATAGGGTGTTCCTAAAGTGACGTGTTCTTTGCCTTTATGTCTTTATTTTTTGAGATATAGGAGGCAACCACTTAAAATTTGCATCAGTAATTTAATCTATGTTCTCGTTATAAGGACGTATACAATATTAAACCTAAATATTAAAAGGTGTTCCGATAGTGACTTGATTTGCAGGTATGTATGTGGCCTAAGTTTTGAACGATAATAGTTAGACTCCTGAAGTTTTTACAGGAGGTCTATTACTATGGCCACTATAACAAATAGTGAAAATTAAAGGGTGTGCCGACAGTGACATGATTTGCATAAACATTGACTAATTTTTTAACCATAATAAATAGATTCTTGAAATTTTCACAAATGGTGTATTACTATGACCCCTATAAAACAATAAAAATTTAAAGGTTTTTCCGACAGTGACGTCTTTTGCATGTAAAACGACATATTTTTTGAACTGTAATAAGTACACTCTTCCAATTTGTTTAGAAGATGTGTTGCCATGGCCGTTATGACAATTACAAAAAATTAAAGGGTGTTCTGACAGTGACATGTTTTTCACGTATAGTAAGTTAATTTTTTAATAGTAATAGGTAGACTCTTGATATATTCATAGAAAGAGAATTGCCATGGGCGACATAGAAAATTATAAAACTAAAGGGTGTTCCGATAGAGACATAATTTGTACGTAAATAGCCTTATTTTTTGAACCATAATAGATAGACTCTTTAAATGTTTACAGTAGATGTTGTTCTTTGGCCGCTGTAACAATTACTAATATCTAAAGGGTATTCCATCAGTGACATGTTTTTCAAGTATATTACCTTATTTATTGAACCGCAATAGGTAGGCGCATGTATATTTTTATAGATAGGTTATTACCAATAACAATATTACCGCAATAACAAAAATTGCTGAAATTTAAAGGGTGTTCCAACCGTGATGCAATTATGACTTTAATTTTAAAATTAAAGGGTGACTCATAAAACATGAAAAAGATAACAACTTGAATTTTTAAAGTTGTACTAAACATAGTACGGAACCCTACGTGTGTGAGTCTAACTCGCACTTGACTAATTTATTATATTCTCATCCGAAATAGGAGTTTCCATAACATTTACGTTTAATTCAAGTAATCTTAAAAATGCCTTATTTTCTTCTGTTAATTTTGGTACTTTAGCTTTAATAGTTTCTGAAGGAATGTTTTCGTTAACTTTTTTTGGTTCGGTTTTATTCTAAATTAGCTTATTTCCCTCCGTCTCAAATGTAATTTAAGTGTTATTTCTTCACCTCTGAAGTTTATTAAACGACCCTCTTGATCAACAATCCAAACTTTGAGATATGTTATTTCTTTACATTCACTGGTAAATAGATTAGATTATTAGGGATAACGTCTAATTTGTAACCCGGAGGAACGTCCACAGCAAATTCATGAAGAACATGCGCCGGAGAATCATTGCTATCCTTATATGGCACTTTTAAAATATTTACTGGTTGGTTTGATGTTTTATATTAGGATTTAAAGAACCACCACTAAACCCCAGTAATCTACCAATAGATCTTTTTCGATCATAGAAAATTGTATCATGCGAGGATGTTATTTCAATTTGTAGAGTGTTATTGTTGGCTTCAATCACAATTGATTTATTAACATTTTTTTCTTTATATTGTGCAACTATATAATCAGCTATTTCTTGCAACTCATATGAACGTATAGGAATTTCAATTACTTTATCTCCAATATAAAAAAGATTGTTGTCATAGTCTACGTTAGGAATCGAATTATATGAATGAAAATCAACTAGAGAAAATTCGTAATCAACCGCTAATTCTATTTTTGGAAAGAAATTTGCCATTAAAATTCAAGATTTTTTACTTATCCAAGAATTATGCTGACTTGGAAATCTATCATTCTTGGTTTTTAATATTTTGTCGACCAAAAATGTATTAGGAAAACGGGTGCGTAGTAACTCCTCCTTGTAAAACCCACCTATTATTTCATATCCTTCATAGTCTTCTAGTATAAATGCAATTGGGTAAGTATTTTGTATCGATCTTATTTTAAATATTTCTGTTGTCCAGTTTGGTGTATATCCCTTTTACATAGTCTGCAACAGTAAACCGTGAAGCTTAAAATAGTTTTAAATGATTGTATACAGTGTTTAGTAAATGTTTTTCATTTACATGATCGTTCCATGTATTTTTTATTATATTGATTAATTAAATCTTTATAGATGCTAATCCATCTATAAGATTCATTGTTACTAAACTCTTTCCACATCATTTCTTTCAATGTCATATTGAAGCGTTCTACAATTGAAGCTTTCATAACGCTATATGTAGAGTAATGATTAATTGAATGTTTTCTCATTAATGCTCCAAAATCCTTATTAAAAAATTCTTTGCCATCATCTGTCTGTAAATTCCTAGGTATACGCCTCTTACGAAATATTTTTTGAAATGCTTTACAAACTTCTAATGCAGTTTTTGTCTTAAGAGATTAGGCCCATGCATATTTTGAAAATGTATCAATGACTGTTAGCATATATTTATATCCATTGTTGCTTGTTGAATAATTGCCTATTTCTTTCAAATCAGCTTGCCAGAGGTCGTCAATCTCCTTCATTATAAATCGACGTCGTAAAAACTTTTTCGCGCTCGTGAATGAAGTTCATTTACTATTTCTCTCTTATCCCTATTCATGTTTATATAGACTACATGAGCGTTGTGTTACCCTTAAATATTAAATTTGATTGCTTATATTATGATAACTTAATTGGAGGTGGTGGTTTCAGCTTGTTTTTTTTTATAACATCCACTTTAGAGTTCTTATCAATCCATTGGAAAATATAATCCTTAATCTTAAAATCTCTCTTCGATACTGTTTATGAAGTCTTTATTTGCATTGTATATCTGATCCTTTACAGCTTTTTCAAAATTTTAACATTTTTATCAACATCCTTTGTAATAGAATCTTGCAACACTTTTATGTTACTTTTAATTAAATTCATATTCTATTTGGAAATATATTGTTCAATTTTATTAATTCTTTCTTCAAACTTTTTTATAGTGTTTCTATTTGAATAGCTTAACTCTTCGCTTATATAATTTTTTAAATCTTCTTGTATATGATTGATTTCCAAATTCATATAAGTTTTATTTACAGCATCAAATTCGCCCAACGGTGAAGCTATATGTATAATTCTTATATTCTCTACGTTTATATTCTCCCCATTCAGGATGAAACCAAATTGTTTTAAAAGTGTTTTATTTTTCAACTCATTACTATGCTTTTTAAAGTAATGTCCAAATTTATCAACAGTCATTATTATTATTACACAACTACTCAATTATGTTTGATTCCTTTAGTTCCTCAATAATTGATATTATTTCATTAGTATGGTTTTCGTTACCAGCTTGTTGTGATGCCATCAAGAGCTTTAATCGATCTACTATTTCATTATGATCATCCCAGTATATATAGTTTGGTTTATTAAGGTGAGTAGGTTCAAATAGCTTATTAATTATTTGTTTAGTTGATTATTAGGATCAAAGTTTCTTCTGTGTGCATTTGTATCATGCAAAATTTGTTTATATGCATCTAATTCTGATGAGTCATACTGCACTGGCCTTTTATAAAAGAGCAATGAGTGTAGACCAGGAGTTAACGCCCAAGATTTATTTCCTATCATTATTTTTTCATTACTTAGCTTAAGATCTGAATTTTAAAATTTCCAGTCACCATTTTGATTTTTGTGAGGTTCAAATATAGTATCAAGCTACTTGTTTTCATATAAGTCTGTTGAATCAAATTGCCAGTCATCAGATTGTGGAATATCTGGCAACTCCATGGCAGAAGTATAAATTTTTAGCTGGCTGTGCGAATTTGTTTACTTATTTTTAAATTTAATCTTAATTAAATTGTAAAAACTGTTAATTGCTACGTAAAGTGTATATTAAAGTTTTATTTATAAAGGAACACATTTGTAAAAAAATTGTGTCATATTATTAAAGAATAAAAGACCTACAATTTGCACAAAAGTGTGATCATTGCAATAAAAATATTAACAAAAACGAAAGTCGTGTAATATGCGATTTTTGTGATTCCAATTTTCATTATGAGTGTGCTATGCAACTTACTCCATCTCTTACAAGGAGTATTCTTGATGTTTTAAAGAAAATAGAAGGTAACTTATCGTACAAGTGTAATACATGTCTCACGACCGCGGGGTTCAAGTCTGATGTTTTTAACAATAAACTTGACAACTTGGAGAAATGGATGCGTAACATTGCTGAACAACTCGTGGAAATCAAGAAAGATCTTGTGCATAGTGTTTATAAAAATGAAAGTTAAAACAAATGTTATATCTAAAATAAAGAAAATTGAGGCAGAAAACAACAGCTTGTGAAGACAGATGAATCGTGCGGACATCATTGTTACTGGTCTTCCACAAACATTATCTAATGAAAAACTATATACAACGGTCATAGACTTAGCTGAACATTTAAAACAGAAAACATTTTCAATTAAAAGGCATTTTGACTTTTTTCGCAAAGAAATAAATAAACTAAAAAAGTAAAAATGGAAAATGTTTTTTTCTTGAGAAAAAAAACTTTATATGCAAAAAATTGAAGAATGGGTTCTGGAAGAAGAGCAAAATAAAGAGATTTTGTAAAACAAAAAATTAAAAATGGAGATTTCCAGCCAAATAAGCTTGGAAATCGTTCAGAGAGGCAGACTATTTATAGATGAAATGCTAGCAAAACAGATTTCATAAACTCAATTCCCTTGACAGCCCAACCTGTGGCTAGGTGTATTGCCCAAATAGGAAATTCGGTGGAGTCCTCTATTAAAGAAAAATTGTAAATTGTCAACTGGTTGCCTGTGTATTGATGAACATTTTAATGTTTTTCAATCAATGTTGACATTGGAAACCTTTTATGGACATGTAACTGGAAAGCTTTTGATGGAAGTTGTAAGTGATAAACTTTTTTCTATTGTTGATGTAAACAAAATTGTCTGCACAGACGGGGCAAATGTAACGGTAGGAAAAAACAGGTTAAAAGATACACAATTCATATCAGATCTAGCTTTTCTAGGTGATACAACTTCTATGCTTAATGATTTCAACTTAGAGCTTCAAGGAAAAGGTAAGAATATATCTGATATTTGTAAAATTTTATTTAATTTTAAAACAAAACTTTTTCTCATACTTTGCCAAATTAAATCAGATGACTTTTCCAGTTTTAAAAAAACATCTCTATTGCGTGAATCGCTGTGCGATGCTGCGAAAACTAGGCGAGTTGAGATTCTTGATACACTGCTCAACAGTTTTGAAGACAGGTTTGCAGATTTTAAGAGTATACAGCTGCAGTTGGATTTATTTAATAACCCTTATAACTGTGATCTTACTCAATATGAGTTCGATTTACAATCAGAAATTATATTTCTTCGAACCGAAGTCCAAGCTCCGGGAAAAATGGGAATACAATTCTGGAAAAATCTAAATGATTCTGATATTCCAGAGTTAAAAAGAAACGCTTTGAAATTGTTATCCCTTTTATATTACTGCAAACAAATTTTTTCCGACTTAAAAATTATTTGTTCCAACCAGAGAAATAAATTAGGTTCTTCAAATTTAAAACATATTTTGTTAATAAGAAATTGTTAACAACTCTTAAATTTGGAAAACTTAATTTATAATGCCTAAATACACTTAATTTTTTAAAATGTAATGAATTTTACTTTTAAAAGCAAAATGGAAATGAAGTTTGAAAAAAGTTAATAAAATTAAATACAAAAATATGCCTCAATTTTTACAGAATTAGGCAATTTTTTACACATATTTGATTGGTCGAGTTTAATTTACAATTATTTATTTTACAAACATTTTCCTTTTTTCCTCTTCTAATTTATTTATTTCTTTGTGAAAAAGGTCAAAATGCCTTTTAATTGAAAAGCACGCTATTAATGAAAAACAAGTAAGAGTGCTATATTCGGCCGTGCCGAATCTTCTATACCCTTCACCACGGTGATTTTATTTATACAGACGTGTACAGCATTATCCATATTGTTGACTCTTTACTTAAATAAAGTCGTATGAGAAAAAATCATTATTCATGCGTTTGCTACAATTGTCGCCGTGTTGAAAGCTACTAAATGATATTGAAGCCGACAGCTATATCGTAAACTCTGACATTGTTGTAGAAATACTTATTTTGCTTTTATAAAATTAAATAACTTTTTCAAAAACTTATAAATATTTCCTCCAAAACTTTTTGTTTTATATGAATTTGTAATTTACAATTTTGTGACATTTTCTTTTGTTGAATAAAATAGAAATTAGCCTAAGTTGACGACAGCCACAATGGAGGTCGTGTATACATGTAGCTATATTGGCTTCAAAATAATCGTTTACCTATAAACGTGTGTATTTTATTTTTGACAGTTTGTAGTCGGTATCCTGATGATGTCTATGTGTTTAATGCACCTAGGTTTTAAAACAGAGATATCACCTCTTTAAAAATCAAACACATTTAAAAAAATATGTTACTCTATATACACACATACATCCATATGTATATTCTTAATATTAATTATATGTTATGTTACACTCATAATTTTAATTTTCAGAGAAATATTAAAATTTTTGTTTTAATTTTTCGAAAATTGAGTCTAAAAATTTTTTGTAAAAATATTTTTTTAAAAATTTTTTGGAAAATTTTTAAAAAATTTTTTTTTAATATTTTTAATATTATTTATTTCTCATTACGCATAATTCCTTTTTTAAATTTATTATCATATAGTAATCCAAACAGATTACTATTGCAAAGCATATCCATATAGCATATAGCTATTTCACTGATGCTTACCCAGATCGTCATTCGACTTTTTTAAATTTTCTGAATAAAAACTCAGATTCTTATGCTCAAAATTTAATAAACCAAATGAGAAGTTTATTAAATTTAGAAATCAAGAAAGAATCCAAAATTTCTAAACAAAAAACATAGTAACCATTTCAAATTTAAAAAATTAAAAAACTTCACTTTTCTTTTTTTTTCTATTTTCTACATTAAGGGTTTCCATTGGATACCATTCATAATGTATCAAAAAGAGTTTCTGAAAAACAAAAATAAAAATTGAAAAAATTAAAAAATACGATAATCGTATTTATGCACCGTGCGCATGCTATTACTTTTAAAAATTATATTTGGAATTTTCTAAATAATATTATTTATTTCTCATTACGCATAATTCCTTTTTTAAATTTATTATCATATAGTAATCCAAACAGATTACTATTGGAAAGCATATCCATATATCCATATACACATAATCTCATAAACAACGTTGTTTTGTTGTAGTTTAGGTATTGGTGTTTAAAAAAAAACCAGCCAGTGTAGAAATAAAGTAAGAAAATATAAATTCAATATTGGTTATTATTGTTTTGTTTGAGCGTTGTTGCCTGTGGTTAAATTGTTTTGACTTAATTCTTATTTAATAAATAAATTTCTCAACTTAAGAGTAACTTTAGCTTATCTAAAATTTGGGTTAAGGTTTCCTGATGATGCTAAATTGAGCACTTAGCGAAATGGCCATCGAAACTAGCTTACCCCGTAGTAATCAATTTCAGTGAATTTATAATTTGGGTTAATAGCACTCTATTAATGAAAAATTAAAATGAAAAGGTTTTCTTTGTTTGGTAACATAAAATGCAGTCATTGCATGTTACCAAAAGCATTTTTAATGACAAAACAAAAATTTTTGTCTTCCTTTGAAATTGAATCAAAGCTGAAAAAAAGCAGTAAGCATCCGCATATGTTCACTCGTTAACACTCAACTACTGAAATCAAACTGAAATAGAAGAGAACAAGCGTCGTACATTGGTCGAAATGCATGATCTGGCGTCATTAAATTCAAATTTTGAAATGTTAAAATCGATAATTTTTTTGTACTTTATCGATAACTGATACCATATTGATCATATTGACGTTTTTACTTATGTTTTGCTATTAATATTCGCACAGCTATGAGCTGTCAAACATATTATTTGTTGTAGCTTTTGTATTTAAAAATTTGGCGCCAAATTACTCAGTGTGTGATTTTTGTTGATATTGACACAAGTGATTAATTTTTTGGAAACTATATTTATTTTTTTTAAGTAAAAGGTATTTATGTACTAAAAAATTAATGTTTGTGACCTATGTTCCTCTAGTTTTTTAGAAATGGGTTGTGGTAGGTGAAGTATATGGTAGTATATTAGAAGTGGTCTATATTGTAGTTTCATGGAGTGCAACTTTCGGGATTTAATGGGATTCGGTCCAATTCCTATTTTATGTATTAATTTTATTTGTTGATATTGTAAAATGTCCAAAATGGTCTGCCCGTTCACCTGTTGCATTTTTTAGGCGCAATGAATGTCTCAAAACGCACACTTTTTCAAATTTGGTATAACGAAAATGTACCCACAAACAAATTTTCTGCTGTAGAGGCCCATGTATTTGATAATATCATTCCCAAAAATAATTTTAGTGAGAATCAGTGCCGAGAAATAAAAAAGAAACTGAGAAGCTTTATAAGTAGACTGGTAGAAAAGTGAAAGAACTCCAACAGGACTCTATCGAATTTTGAAGAACGCAATAAAGATTGGTTGACAGTGAAATTTTATTGTTTGAGCAACCAACAACAAGTCATAATGCTGGGCGACCTACAAAAGAGTTCGCAGAATGCTCCCCTAAAACCCAAATAAACCAAGTTTCAAAACTTGTGAATGAAACCTCTTGTGAGGAGCTTGTAGTGGCCACCCGCGTTAGTTTACACAAAGCGGGGAAAAGAAGTGCATCTGAAGTGGTATCAATGGTACATTCTGAAAAAGAAGTTGCTGCTAAGATTAAAAAAACTATGGCTTCAGAGGTTAGTAAACCTATACGTGAACGGCTGCTTCTCAAAAAATTCCTACAAACTTATGCAAACTGGTGCAAAAATAAGAAATGCAAACATATATCCATCATATGATACATTGTTGTTAGCAAAAAAAAAAAAAATGTTATCCTCTCGGAGTCGAAATTACTGATAGGTCTGCAGAAGTGCCTTTGCAGAGCTTGGTTGACCATACTGTAAGAGGATAGTTGAATTGCAAAAGGAGTGTTTTATGAATATTAATGAAGATCCAATTACAGCTATATATAAATGGGGATGTGATGGCAGTAGTGAACATTGACGGTTACTGTAATTTGCGGGTTATCCCTCGGATGTACGGATGAGAGAAGCAGTGTCCCTCCTTCTTAGTCGAATGTAACCAGGTTCATTTAGTATGTTACGGGCCAGTGGATTAGGATGAGTTTCAAGCTTCTTTAAATAACTTATGGCAAGTTTCGCTATTTCCGCTTTAACTGTTGGCACGTTTAGATCTTTATGGATGTTCGAGTTTTTTATATACCAAGGAGCAGATGTAATATACGAAGAATCTTGTTTTGGCGCCTTTGAATTTTTTCTATGTTGGTAGCTGAGGCAGTGCCCCATAATTGAATTCCATAACACCATATTGGTTTTAGAATTGACTTGTATAATAAAAGTTTGCAGTCTAAAGCTAGAGTAGAATTTCTGCCAATAAGCCAGTTTAGGTGGACTGCTTTTAACTTCATTTGTGTTAATTTTGTTTCTATGTGGCGTTTCCATGTAAGGCGCCGGTCAAGATGTATGCCGAGATATTTGACGTCTGAAAGCTGTGGTATCGTTTGGTTATTTATCCGAATAGGGGGGCAAGATTCTCTACGCAGTGTGAAAGTTATGTGAGTACATTTTTGTTCATTCACTTTTATTCTCCATTTCTTCAACCATTTTTCTAAATTGGATATGTGGTCTTGTAAATATCGTGATGCAACTTCGGGTCTTTCGTGAATGCTCAAAAAAGCTGTGTCGTCAGCAAATGTCGATGTGTGAACTCGATTACTAGTTGGCATGTCTGAAGTATACAATAAGTATAAAAAGGGCCCCAATATACTACCTTGGGGAACTCCGGCTTCGATAAAAAGCGCAGAGCAGTATTTTCTCTATTCAAATGTCTTCTTAACAACATTGACTAACCTGTGAGTTTGTTCGATCGTACTATGTTTTTTCCTGAAGCCGAATTGATGGTTTGGAACACATCCTTTGTCGCTTAGAATAGGGTTAAGCTTAGTTATTAACATCCTCTCAAACAGCTTTGACATATTTGACAAAAGGCTTATAGGTCTGTATGATTCAATTTTTGTGTGGTCTTTTCCTGGTTTATGAACCATGGTAACCAAGGATACCTTCCACTCAGTGGGGAAGTACTCAAGACGTAAAATGGCATTAAAAATAAAAAGAACAATTCTGCGAGCTATACGGGGCAATTCAAATAACATCTTGTTACTGGTTTTGTCAACGCCAGGTGCTTTTTTGGTGTTTAAATCCGTTATTGCTTTTCAATATCACCAAATTCAAATCTTATCGGTATTGCAGCACTAGCCTCGACAATTGGCAACTCAACTATATCAGTCGATATATGCGGGGTAAAAACCCTTTTCAAATGTCCAACAAATAAATTGCCTTTTTCGGAATCACTCCTTGCCCAGCCTCCAGATGTAGTTTGCAGGGGAGGCTTACGTAAGACTGGCCTTTTAAGGTTTCTACAAGCATGCCATAATGAATAATCTGATTGAGGAGTTGCGTCTAGGTCTCCCAAATAGTTTTTCAGGGATGCTACTCTTCTAGATTCCAGCATGTCTCTTAGCCGGTTCGTGCATTCCTTAAGTCTGCTTTTGAGTTGAGGAGATCACTGTAATTGCCATTCTCTATGAATTTTTCTTTTTTCAGCCAAGAGTCGTTCGATATCTGCAGAATAAATTAGATTGTATCTAGCTAATTGTTGGGTTATTGTTGAATGTTGGGCAGCTGATTTGAGGTTTTGGTCAAAATCAATAAGACTCCGCTCTACGTCTTTAGGTGTTCTTAGCGGGATGTTTTCCGAACAATGAGTACTAAGATACTTTCTATATTTCGACCAATTAATGCTTGTGCTAGTCGTTGGTGATATGAGCAGAAATATATGTTGTGTTATATCCATGGTTTTATATGCCTTCTTCCGTGCACAAAATTTTAATTCATGGTGCCGATATTATAAACCACGTATCTCTACCAATAGGGATGATGTCTGAAGAAGCTCAGGAATCGAGAAATAAGGATCTAAGGAATTTTAAAGAACAAATTACACGAAAAAATTCAAGAAAAGACACAATGGAAGATTTGATGCATTCACTTCTCTTCTGATCCTCTTATTTCCTCGATCTCTAAGCGCCCTTCTTTATATTCCCGAAACCAAATAATAGTAGACTTCCAAAACTTACTTTTAGAACAAAATATACAGGAAGACGCTGTTTGTTCTTATAATTCTGATTCTGATTAGAAATATGCATTTTTGCCTTAAAACTATGTATGTATCAATTGTGCAAATTTTTTTTATCTAAATTATTAAAATAAATAAAATGTGTTCAAAATTAACTTTTTTATACTTTTCCAAGTGAAACAAAAATAAATAATTATGTTTTAACGCTGTTTTAAATTAAATGACTGTTTTAAAACGCTGTTTAAAGAATGCGTATTTCGACCACTGTGCGTCGGTGTGAGTTTTTTATTGTTTTTGTAGCACAATTGTGCATTGAAAATGAAGATTTGGATACCACTGATGTACATACATATGTATGTGCATATTTTTCAAAGGCAAAGGTCCCCAACTAGAGAAAGTTGTTAAAACTGGATAAAATGAGAATGTATTGGTGTTTTGCACTAAAAAAAATCACATTGTTTAACATTAGTAAATACAAAAGCGTTTAATTTTGAATAAGTTAACCAAATTTTAATTTAAGTTTTTTGTTAAGATAGAGTTAAAAAGTAGCAAAAAATGGTAGCATGTGAATATTGTATGGTTGTGAAAATTCCAACAAAAGGTTTTTGTACAATATTAAGTTAATGTATAATTAAATTTGTTTTCTTATGATTCTTAGAATTAAGAAAGTCATGAATTGTAACATATGTATGTGTATGTTGTGAAAATTCCGTATAAGCGGTTCTTATGAAAAAAAAGCTAACATATTCATTAACAATTGTAATAGGTAAAGAAATCACACAATACAATAGCGCTTGTTTAGAAATGCCCATTACTGTCATAATATCGTTTTGTGTAAAGTTTTTTTTTCAACCATAATTACGTTAATTTATTTTTCATTCTGAACTATTAAAACTAATTTCGTATTTTCCAATTTAATAATATGCAAATAAACTATTCATGCATGCGTACCCGTAAAACATTTTTTGTAAAAATAAAACAAGAAAATAAAACAAATAAATAAAATGCTTTATATTAATCTAATACAAAACCTAATAAAAAATATTTTTTATATTTAAATAATAAATATTATTTCAAACTGACAAAATTTTTGGTCATGGTTGAATATTTTCAGTGTCTTTATTTTATTACACAATGCGACATAAACCCAGTGATGTTACATGCTTTTTTCAAAAATCTTTACGCAGCTACAAAAAAATCCCCATTTTTCCCTACGAGCTCAAAAAAATTCTCTATAAAAATCCCTACAGTTCATACAGTAATATTTTTGTATATATATATATATAATAAATAAATTTCAATAAATTTCTTATGCTTTTAATACAAAGTGTTTTATTCGTATATATATATATATATATATATATATATATATATATATATATATATATATATATATATATATATATATATATATATATATATATATATATATAATACTAATCAGTTCTTTTTCTTAAATCAGTTCTTTTTCTTAAAAACTAAATAAAAACAAAGAAAAAACTTAAAAAAACAAGTTCATATAAAAAATAAATTAGTCAAGTGCGAGTTAGACTCACACACATAGGGTTCCGTACTATGTTCAGTATAATTTAAAAATACCAGTTGTTTATTTCTTTATGTCTTATGAGACACCCTTAAATTTTAAAACTAAAGTAATATTTGCGAAAATTGCATTATAATTGGAACACCCTTTAAATTTTAATATGTAATTGATTTTATAGCGGCCATGGTAATACACTTTCTATTAAAAGTTAAAAAATAATGTAATATTCGTGAAAAACACGTCACTTATGAACACACTTCAATTTTAAGTATTTGTTATAGCGGCCGAAGTAACACATCTACTGTAAACATTTCAAGAGGGTATCTATTACGGTTTATAAAATCATGTCACTATCGGAACACCCTTTAATTTTATTATTCATTATAGTGGCCATTGCAACTTCCTTTCTATAAATATCTGTGGCAAAAAGGAAAAAGTGCTTAAGTCTGATTTTTAACTTTTGTAGGAAAGCAATTTTAAATTTAAAAATTAATTTTTTTAAAAAATAGCTGATCTTTAAACTTCACACATGGGAGTCAGACGTATGTTTTGGAAATTATTTTAGATCTACGAAAAGTACGCAGGCGTTGCAATTAATAAGTTGTGAAAAAAAGATTTTTTGATTTGGAAAAATAGCTTGTAGTTTCTTAAGCTTTTTTCCCAATGCGTTTAGACATTGAAAAAAGATAAGCTGAATTAAATTTCGCTATAACTTCCTCAAAAATGGTACAAAATAATTGAAACTTTGCACATGGGTACTTTGGAGTACGGAGATTCCAAAGGTGCCACTAACTTAAATTGTGCTTAAGTCGACTTAAGCACTTATTCCTTAATGCCACAGATATATTAAGAGTCTACTTATTACGATTAAAAAATAAGACACTATAAGTGAAAAACATGTCACTGTCGGAACACCCTTTAATTTTTAGTAATTGTCATATCGGCCGTGGCAACACATCTTCTGTACAAAATTTCAAGAGTCTACCTGTTACGGTTCAAGAAATAAGGCTGTGTCATGCAAATCACGTCACTGGCGGAAAACCCTTTAATTTTTATTATTTGTTATAGTGGACATAGTTATATTCCACCTATTCATTCAAAACTTAGGCTATATAAATGCAAATCACGTCACTATTGGAACACCCTTTAATATTTAAATTCAATTTTGTATACTTGTTTATAAAACAAACATAGTTTTAATTACTGTCTGCAAATTGTAAATGGTTGCCTCTTACAGCTCAAAAAAAGACATAAACGTAAATAACACGTCGCTTTTGTAACACCCTACATTTTAGTATTTTTTGCTATAGTGGCCACAGTTATACACATTTGGTAAAATCTTCAAGAATCTACCTATTATGGTTCAAAACTTCCAAATATACAAAGCACACCACTATCGGAACACCCTTTAATTTTAAGGTTTATTTTTTTTAGACTTGTTTATAAAGCGAACTACGTTTTTATTACAGTTTGTAAATTTTTAGTGTATGCCTCCTACAGTTCAAGAAATAAACACATATTCGTGAATAACACCTCTCTATCGGAACACCCTATAAGTTTTAATTTTTGTTGTTATAGCGGCCACCGCTATACACCTTCTGTGAAAATTTCAAGAGTCTACCTATTATGGTTCAAAAATTATGCCTTAAACATGCAAATCACACCACTATCGGAACACCCTTTAATTTTTAGTTTTATTTTTTTATACTTGTTTATATAGTGAACTAAGTTTTAATTACTATTTGTAAATTTCAAATGAATCCCACCTACAGTTCAAGAGATTAACACATTTTCGTGAATAACACCTCTCTATTGGAACACCCTATAAGTTTTAGTATTTGTTGCTATAGCGGCAACAGCTATACATCATCTGTGAAAATTTCAAGATTCTACCTATTACGGTTCCAGAGATAAAAGGCGCTGACAGACGGACAGACATTGTAGCGAAAACAATAGGGTGACGTTTTTACACTTTGTGTACGAAACCCTAAAAATCACATATAGTTCATTGGTTTAAAAATAAGCATACGAAAAAGTTGATTGTGAGTTTTGGCTGACGATTTCATGACAATCATATAATTGTGTGGCCACCATTTTTTAGGGTTCCGTACACAAAGTGTAAAAACGAAACCCTATTGTTTTCGCTACAATGTCTGTCCGTCTGTCCGTCTGTCAGCGCCTTTTATCTCTGGAACCGTAATAGGTAGACTCTTGAAATTTTCACAGATGATGTATAGTTGTTGCCGCTATAGCAACAAATACTAAAACTTATAGGGTGTTCCAATAGAGAGGTGTTATTTACGAAAATGTGTTTATTTCTTGAACTGTAGGAGGGATACACTTGAAATTTACAAACAGTTATTAAAACTTAGTTCACTATATAAAATAACCGCAATAGGTAGGCTCCTGATATTTTAATAGAAAGTGTATTACCATGGCCGCTATAAAATCAATTACATATTAAAATTTAAAGGGTGTTCTAATTATGATGCAATTTTCGCGAATATTACTTTAATTTTAAAATTTAATGGTGTCCCATAAGACATAAAGAAATAAACAACTGGAATTTTTAAATTATACTGAACATAGTACGGAACCCTACGTGTGTGGGTCTAACTCGGACTTGACTAATTTATTTAAAGTGGGACTCGGTACATTGGAAGGTGCAGCAATTTTTACTTTCATCTTGCAGGAAAGAGCGGACGGTACAAATTGATGTTAAAATTTTGTGACTTAATTTATTTCGTTTTTTAGTGCGAACGTCGGTGATTATAGAAAAAATTCTCTCACTGTCTGCATTCGCATGTGGCAATGATAAGGCGAATATAGCTAAATTGGACAAAGTAGGGAACATGAAATTGTCATTAAAATTTTTCATTTTGGAAATTTTACCCCAAAACTTTTCGACATCCATCTTCAACAAATTTTCTATTTCTTCATTTGAAAAGTTATAATCAAAACTACGCCACTTTTCTAAAAGCAAATTAACGTCCACATTCACTATTTTTTAAATCTTTTTAAATGACAACTCATTTTTACTTCCATCTTTTCCTAATGCAATATGTGGGCTTAGAAATTCCATTTCTTTAAATATTTGTTCTCTGAGGGGTAACCTTTGCTGCATTTCTTCAAGGGCAGTAATGTAAAACTTTAGGCAGTCTATTTTAATTTGATTTCCTGCCGATTTTGAGTGCTTCGTTAGACTCATATCCCAAAAAATTTTCTTCAATAGGCGAAGAAATATGTGGTGATCTTACATTACATAAAATATTAAGCTCGGATTTTCTAATAAAATTTTGGCCCAAACTTAAAAAAATGTTTATGGATTCACGTTGAGCAATATGAATTAGTGGTACCTTAGATTGAAACAGTGCATTCAAGGAATTAAAATAATTCAGAACATACTTGAGAAAAAGTAGATATGCCTTATTGCATTCATTGTTCAGCTCGAGAAAAATCCTTTCCGTAGATTTCAATTTGTCCTGCGTATAAGCTTGTTTAAAGAATTCTAAGAGAATATCCCAGTTTTCTAATACTCTTTCTATACATTTTAGATGCGAAAGCCATCTAGTAGTACTCGTTTTTTATAATATACATATGCACAAATATTAGAAAAGGTTGCCAAATTGCTGCTTTACAAAAAATCCCTACTTTTTAGCGATTTGAAAAAAATCTGTCATTTTTTCCCCATCGGCCATTTTATTACATAAAAATCCCTACGAATAGGGAATTTTCCCTACAAGTAACATCACTGCATAAACCTGATTTGTTGAAAGTTGGCATGCTACTGATCACAAATTTTATATGTTTTGTTCTCTTTGTGAGAGTCTCGTTGAGATTGTGAGTGTGCACACAGAATACAGAGGAGTTTGCGTGGGTCTCTATGGATATGAATCATGCATTAACAGCATTCATTTTTTTAATGTTAACTGCTAGCTCAATACTCATTTTAGAAAATGCAAAATGTTGCCGTTTGAATCGTAATCATGCAGCTCTCTGGTATGTACATATGAATGTATGTATGTATGTGTATAGAGTAACATATTTTTTTTTTTATTAAATGCGTTTGATTTTTAAATAGATGAGATCTCTGTTTTAAAACCTAGTTTCATTAAACACATAGACATCATCAGGATGCCGACTACAAACTGTCAAATAAAATACACACGTTTATTGGTAAACCATTATTTTAAAGCCAGTATAGCTACATGGCTACACGACCACCGTTGTGGCTGTCGTCAACTTAGGCTAACTTCTATTTTGTTCAACAAAAGAAAATGTCACAAAACGTTAATTAAAAATTCATATACAAACAAAAAGTTTTGGAGGAAATATTTATAATTTTGTGGAAAAATTATTTAATTTTATAAAAACAAAATAAGTATTTCTCTTAAGGTTAGCTGAAGGAACAACAATATATAAGGTGGTAAATATTAAAAGTTAAAATATTCAACAAGAGGGAAGCTTAAGGTAGTGTGAGACTTCGTTCTCACCAACTGACGATTGATAATTGAATACAAGTTTTCTCGTATTCCTTTATCTTCATTTGCTTGGTTAAATAGATGATGCTTACAACTAAAACACTACCCTAAGTAGATTAGATACAAGAGTGCTGATGACGGACGTGGCTTTCTAGAAAATGTGCATTCCGCTCGTGCTGGTGTCTAAAAATTAAATTTTCCCAATTTTTCTTTAATATTATCACCTAATTTGTAATTTAATT
Organism: Phasia obesa; assembly: GCA_949628195.1. NCBI lineage: Eukaryota > Metazoa > Arthropoda > Insecta > Diptera > Tachinidae > Phasia > Phasia obesa. The sequence goes on along the minus strand of OX451219.1, from coordinate 52,630,515 downwards.
AATTCTTTCTTAGAGAGAATAAAAACGAACTTAAGCTTGATTATAAATTTCATTGTACGTAATACATAAACAGTTTGACTAATAATAAATTAAAATTTTCAAAATTTAGCATTATTTGATTTTGTATATATACATTAATTTATATGCGCTTTCGCAAATGGTATGAATTTCTTCTCAAGTTTTTACCATTCTGTTCTATTATATAGGATCGAGGCGAATTGTATTTTTCTATAACTTTGGCGGTAAGTAATTTTTTCAAAAGCTTGTTGATCTCTTGCATTTTTGTCATAGCAGAATTTATTGGTTAAATTATTACGATTTAAAAATATTTTATTACGATTTAAAAATATTTTATAACTGAGTTTGTGCCAAGTTCGAATTTTTAATCGGAGTATTTCGATATTCGTGCCAGAAATTGCTTTTCTCATCGTTGCACTTCTGAAGGATTTTTTTTCGCGATTTGAACCATTCGCTCGTCAAAACATATTTTACATATTTTACATTTAGCTACCAATTCTTCTATATCATGATCCATTGATGGCCAGTACAAAAGTTCTTTTGCTCTTATTTTAGTCTTTTCAATTCCTAAGTGTGACTTGTGTAATTGTTCTAGCATCAACTGTTGAAGAGATCTATCATCAAAAATACAAGCCCATCCTCACAGTATAAATTCATTTTCTTGCTCCATAGAAATTTAGCATCACTTTCAAATTTAGTTTTGTCATTAGGCCATCCAATATTTCAAAACATTTTTCAAAATATTATCATTGCTAGTCTCTTCTTTAAACAACTTTTTCATTTCATCACTCACATTGATTGTGTGTACTATTTCATTTAATCCCTTTTTTTCAACATCATTATTATTACTTTTAGAATAGCTTCTTGACAATCAATCTGATAAGTACATGTATTTACCCGGTAAATAGGTAAAATACAAATTATATTTTTCTTGTTTTATTTTCTTTCTTTGTAGTTTTGCAGATGGTATTTTTTGATAGTCTTTTTAGGGTTCCGTACACAAAGTTTAAAAACGAAACCCTATTGTTTTCGCTACAATGTCTGTCCGTCTGTCAGCGCTTTTTATCTCTGGAACCGTAATAGGTAGACTCTTGAAATTTTCACAGATGATGTATAGTTGTTGCCGCTATAGCAACAAATACTAAAACTTATAGGGTGTTCCAATAGAGAGGTGTTATTTACGAAAATGTGTTTATTTCTTGAACTGTAGGAGGAATACACTTGAAATTTACAAACAGTTATTAAAACTTAGTTCACTATATAAACAAGTATAAAAAAATAAAACTAAAAATTAAAGGGTGTTCCGATAGTGGTGTGAAATGCATGTATAAGGCATAAGTTTTGAACCATAATAGGTAGACTCTTGAAATTTTCACAGAAGGTGTATAGCGATGGCCGCTATACACCTTCAAAAATTAAAACTTATAGGGTGTTACGATAGAGAGGTGTTATTCACGAATATGTGTTTATTTCTTGAACTATAGGAGGCATACACTAAAAACTTACAAACTGTAATAAAAACGTAGTTCGCCTTATATACAAGTCTAAAAAATAAACCTAAAAATTAAAGGGTGTTCCGATAGTGGTATTTTTTTGATTTTTAAGGCCTAAGTTTTGAATCATAATAGGTATAATCTTGAAATTTTTACAAAAGGTGTATAATTTTGGCCGCTATAGCAACAAATAATAAAATTTATAGGGTGTTCCGATAGAGAGGTGTTATTCACAAATACGTGTTTATTTCTTGAGCTGTAGGAGGGATACACTAAAAATATGTAAACAGTAATTAAAACTTAGTTCGCTATATAAACAAGTATAAAAAAATAAACCTAAAAATTAAAGGGTGTTCCGATAGTAGTGTATGCATGTATAAGGCCTAAGTTTTGAACCGTAATAGGTAGGCGCTTGAAATTTTCACAGAAAGTATATAACTGTGACCGCTATACTAGTAAATACTAAAACTTATAGGGTGTTCCGATAGAGAGGTGTTATTCACGAATATGTGCTTATTTCTTGAACTGTAGGAGGAATTCACTAAAAATATGCAAGCACTAAATTAAAATTAGTTCGCTATATAAACAAGTCTGAAAAAAATAAAGCTAAAATTAAAGGGTGTTCTGATAGTGGAGTGATTTGCATGTATAAGGCCTAAGTTTTGAACCATAATAGGTAGACTCTTGAAAATTTTACCAAAGATGTATAACTATGGCCGCTATAGCAAAAAATATTAATTAATATTAATAAAATATTAATAAATATTAATTAATATTAAAAAAATATTAAAACTTATAGGGTGTTCCGATAGAGAGGTGTTATTTACGAATATGTGTTTATTTCTTACAAACAGTAATTAAAACTTAGTTCGCTTTATAAACAAGTCTAAAAAAATAAACCTAAAAATTAAAGGGTGTTACGATAGTGGTGTGCTTTGTATGTGTAAGGCCTAAGTTTTGAACCATAATAGGTAGACTCTTGAAAATTTTACCAAAAGTGTATTACTGCGGCCACAATAGCAAAATATACTAAAACGTAGGGAGGTTCCAAAAGTGACGTGTTATTTACGTTTATGTCTTTTTTTTTGAGCTGTAAGAGGAAACCACTTACAATTTGCAGACTGTAATTAAAACTATGTTTGTTTTATAAACAAGTATACAAAATTGAACTTAAATATTAAATGGTGTTCCAATAGTGACGTGATTTGCATGTATATATCCTAAGTTTTGAATGAATATGTGGAATCTTGAAATTTTTACAGGAGGTGTATAACTATGTCCACTATAAGAAATAATAAATATTAAAGGGTTTTCCGCCAGTGACGTGATTTGCGTGTATTAAGCCTTATTTCTTGAACCGTAACAGGTAGACTCTTGAAATTTTGAACAGAAGATGTGTTGCCACGGCCGATATGACAATTACTAAAAATTAAAGGGTGTTCCGACAGTGACATGTTTTTCACTTATAGTGACTTATTTTTTAATCGCAATAAGTAGACTCTTAATATATTTATAGAAAGGATGTTGCCATGGCCACTATAATGAATAATAAAATTAAAGGGTGTTCCGACAGTGACAAGATTTTATAAACCGTAATAGATACCCTCTTGAAATGATGTGTTACTTCGGCCGCTATAACAAATACTTAAAATTGAAGTGTGTCCATTAGTAACGCGTTTTTCACGAATATTACCTTATTTTTTAACCGCAATAGGTAGGCTCCTGATATTTTAATAGAAAGTGTATTACCATGGCCGCTATAAAATCAATTACATATTAAAATTTAAAGGGTGTTCTAATTATGATGCAGTTTTCGCGAATATTACTTTAATTTTAAAATTTAAGGGTGTCCCATAAGACATAAAGAAATAAACAACTGGAATTTTTAAATTATACTAAACATAGTACGGAACCCTACGTGTGTGAGTGTAACTCGCACTTGACTAATTTATTTTATTATTCCTAGCAATGATTTATGATCGGTTATGATTTCTACAAAATTCTCGTAAATGTAATTATGAAATTTTTGACATGCGAACACTACAGCTAACATTTATTTTTCTATCTGAGCATACCTGGTTTCAGCATCAGTTAGACTACGTGTACCGAAACATACTAGTCTTCCATTTTGCATCAACGCACATCCTAAGCCTTCTTTCGATGCATCTGTTTGCAAAACAAATTTTCTTAAAAGCTTTTGAACATCTTTCTTACATTTTGAAGGTCCTAAATCATCAAAACCTTTCAGTCTACTTTTATCACATCCGATTCCCTTACTTGAAATTCTATGTCCCAAAAATATTAACTCTTTTTGTATTTGTATTTGTATTTTTTTATTGAGTGATTTTCTAATACAACAAGATGTAACATCTTTTAATTTACAGTATTAGAATCAGTTAAGTTATAACAATTTAATTAAGACAAATAAACATATATATGCTTGTGTACAAAATAGATATAAATATATATACGAACAATTTTGTTTCCATTGAAGTTTTTCCCAATTAAATTTTACATTCCTTTCTTTAGCTCTTTTCATCACTACTTTCACAGTTTCATCATGTTCCTGCTCATTAGTTGCCGCACTGAGTATATCATCAATATATACTGTAACTTTTCTTATATTCCCAAAATTTTCTTTATTGATTTTTTGAAATGCTTCTGGTGCTATCTTAATGCCAAATGGCAAGCGTTTAAAACTGTAGCAGCCAAAGGGTGTGCTAAATATGCATAAACTTTTTGACTTTCCATCAAGTGAAATTTTTTGAGACGTTCAAAAGTTGGAATTTTTGATTCTTTTTGAGTCGATCAAAAGTTGGAATTTCATAGTAGTGATCCTTTATTGCTTTATTAAGTTCTTTTGGATTTATGCAAATTCTCAATTTTTTGTTTGGTTTTTCCACAATAACAATATTTGAAATCCATTCACAAGGGTTTTCACATTTTTCAATAATGTTTTTCTCACATAAATTTTCTAGTTTATGTTTTAAAGGTTCCCTAAGAGCTAAATGTATTCTAGTTGCCGGTTTTGAGCATGGTGTGACAGCGTCTTTTAGTTCAATGGCAAAATTCTTATTAAAACAGCCTATGCCTTTAAAGAGTTCATAATTTTCTTCTTTTAGCTCTTGTTTACTAATTATTTCAACCGAATGTATGCGCTTAATTAAACCCAATTCTATACATGAATTTAAGCCTAAAATAGGAATATACGGGTATGTTCTGTAATCCGAATCCGAGTGAAATTGAATCCGAATTAAGTCCAAACAGCATAAAAATTTTGCCCTCACCAACTGGTCCAAAATGTCCTCAATTCTAGGCAATGGAAATTTGTCTGCTATTAACTTCTTATTTATTTGCCTGTAATCAACAACTAAACGCCATCGTTTGTCAGGGTTATTTGGGAATGATTTCTTTGGTACGAGCATAATAGGACAATTATAATTGGACGCCGATGGTTCAACTATTCCTTCCTGCAGTAGTTTTTCAATATATTTTGAACATATTTGAATCATTTCAGATTTAATAATTTCGGGAAACTTGTTCGTTAATTTTTTCAAAATTGTTTGAGTTCTTTTGTTATCAACATTGGACTTATTAAGAATTTCGTAGTCGGACAGTTTTTCATACTTTATTGATGTATTTTTTAAAAATTTATTTTCAGAATTTGTGTTTACAATCCTTACATACGGAAAATTTTTTGATACTATGCAACCAGCTACAAATACTCCCTCTTCTATTGTTTGACTTGGAACTACCAAATCAGAATCATCGTTGTTAATTATAATAGCTCTAAAAACTTCTGCTCGAGCTGGAAGGTTTATTGTACCATCACCTATACTTTCAAGTAGTGGAATATTTATGGGATAATTTAAATTGTAAGGTCTTAGCGAGAGTAAATTTGAATTTTTTTGTCCATATTGAATAGTGGTATTGTATGTTTTTAAGAAGTCTAATCCCAATATACCTTGAAATGGTATTGGGAACGCATCTGAAATTACATAAAATTTTTGAGGGATCAGAAAGTTTTTTACTTTTAAATCAATTTTAATTGCTCCTAGGGATTCAATAATTCCTTCTCCGATTCCAGATATTTGTATAACGTTTTTATTGTTGAATTTTAATGAGCTGAGAGCACCAATTTTAATTAGTGAGACGTCTGCTCCTGTGTCCACAAGGAATGAATTTAAATTATTAGGAGTTGATATTTGAATTTCAATAAAACTACTTAAATTGAGATTTAAGTGGAATATTGATTTAATATTTGTTTTGTGCTCATCTAATTTTGGTGCTGACCCCCACATTTTGGGGGGAAGTCCCGTTTTCCGAGACCTCCTGTGTCAATCTTACCCGGCCTCTGCTTTGTTGTCGGTTAGATTGATTTCTATAATTGTTGTTTTGGCCACCGCGTTGCCCATTGTAACGGTTATTATCATTATAATTTCTTGAATTGTTGTTATAATTTCTAGAATTGTTATTTCGACGCCAGTCTTGGCACGTCCACGGTTATTGAATCCACCATTCCTGTGGTTCTGATAACCACGACGCTTAAAGTAGAATACCGAAGAAATTGAGATGGATGTCTCAGTGCTAGCTTCTATGAATTTGGAAACGACTTCATTCAGATACATTAAGTTTCCTGTTTTAATGATGAGTTTTACCTCATCACTTGTGGCGTTTCGAGAAATGACTTTGGCTTCATTTTGCTTTATTAATTTCTCAGCAATATCTTGAGGATAACCTTCCCGTATATAGGCTCCACCTAGTGTTGCCCTAATAGTATTAAAGGTTTCTAATAAAATTTGAATATGTTTTTCTAATGTTTCTGGCTTTATTGGCCTATTTTTATTTATACATTTATAAGATTGTTTGAATTTATTTTGTAAAAGTTCTAAATTTTCTAATATATTTTCCCATAGCATTATAAATTTTAAACTTAAAAATATAAAAACTTAATTTCTAGGCTTACATCTTCTGAATATTGGCTCCTCTTATATCTGTTATAGGTGTGCGGCAGCGTTACTATTTCCATTTACAGCTTTAAAAATCGTCTTTGTTTGTCTCTTTTTATATTTGATTATTGTCTTCTTATACCTGTTGATGGGGTGAGTCAGCGTTTCTATTTCTATTTACGGCTCTAAGTATCATATTTATTACGTAGATAACGGCTAAGCTGATAACTGTTATTACCGAAAATATTTGGATGTAATTCATGTTTTTGGTTGTAGTTGTAGTTTCTTCAATGTTAATTTTTAAATTGTTACGTCGTATTTCTACTACTTCTTTATTATTATTGTCTTCCGTGGATTTACCCACTTCATAACCCGCATATATGGGAAAAAATTTATAGTACGTAGTGATCATAAACCACTAACATATTTATATGCCTTAAAAAACCCATCCAACAGGTTGACAAGAATACGTCTGGACATGGAGGAGCGGACGCGTTATCTCGAATTGCCTTCAATGATATTAATCAATACCTTCAATTAACAGTGTTTTTATGGTAATCACACGCACACAATCACGAAACAAAACTGAAGAGAAAATTAAGAAGGATAATAAACTAATTGCCGAAAAGCCTAAAGTTTTCGAAACTATTGGCTTCGATTGCGTAAGAAAGTGGGTCAAGATTAGGGTAAATATTGACGGAAAAATCCCCACACTAAATTATAAACGAGGTAAAAAAATGCTAGCACAAAAAATTAATATACAAAACACTTTTGCTAATGGAAATATCGATCTAGATCAATTTTTTCCAATTATTGAAAAAGAAGCAAGTAGAAATTTAATAAAATATGTTACGAAATAAAAATTTTTTTACTTGACATCACACTACAATTATATAACTTACTTTATTGCCGGAACAATTTAATAGGGAGGCAGATGTTGACCTCCAGTCGCCCTTATCCCTACCAAGGCCGTAAAAGAAATCCACTTGAACTATTATTTACGAAGCCCTTAACCCGTCCTACATCGCCCTTTCTGATTCACCAATCCCTTAAAAAAACTTACTCAAGCTTTTTAATTTTTTTATACACTTCCAAAACAAATTTATTTAAATAGATGCATTAAGATTTTACTAACAAAATAATAGCAACTATAATAATTATAATAATACATTAATAAACAAAATAATAATATAACACATATGTGTACTAATAAAGAAAATTAAAAAAGAGAATATAAAAATTTAATAAGAATTAATAAAATCTTATGCAGAAAATTTGTTTGTGCCCTAGGTAAGATCTTTGTATTTTTAATTAACTTTTGACTAAATATTTAATCACAAAATAAAATGTTCTTTCTTTAAATAGATTACCGAGTGTTCGGTGTATTTAATAACTAAAGGAACACACCACTACACACTCACGAAATTCTTACATCAAGCACGGAAACACAATCAAACATAACTTAGAAATTTTTACATCACAACGGAAACACAATCAAACATAACTTAAACTATTAAATTCTGTAATAAAATATATAGTTAAATAAAATTAAAGATTTTTAAAAATACATTTATTTTAATATTTTTTTTAGAATTTTCACAAGGTACTAATTGTTTCTTTCTTTTTTTTTTAATAAATGAAATATTTTCTCCTTCTCGGCTGTTTTTTTCTTCTTTTTTTTTTTTTTTTTTGTTTTTATTTCTAACTTTCGCAAGAGTTACGTGACTTTCCGTTTGGTGATCAAATAAAAAAAATATTTTCTATTATAATATTGCCTACCTGGCTTCCTCCTGGACCTTCTCTCGCAATCTTTCCAGGATGTACTTTGCCAGCTACACCACAAACAAAACAAAAAAAAAAAACATTTTTCACTCTGTTTTCCTAAACAATATATTATGAAACTTACGTAGGAATTTCTACAAAGTTTATATTGTCCTCCTTTGGACCCAGATAATTTTTCTACCCACTAGGAACCGAGGCACTTATTTTAATTCTTCCACTTTCTTTAGATTTAAAATATCTGTTTAATTTTTGAAATTTAAAATATCTGTTTGTTTTAATATCAACAGCAAAAACACTTAAACGTTCACGTACACTCTTTACCTTTTTACCTTTGCCTTTTATACCCACTAAATACACCGATTTCTTATTTATTTTCTAGAACTTTCTGTATATTATATCAATATATATAATATATATATATATATATATATATATATATATATATATATATATATATATATATATATATATATATATATATATATATATACATATATATATATATATAAAGATTATCCCCTCTTACAAAAAAATATCTATATAGAATTTTGGTTATTTACATTCCCTTCAATTTATTAGTTTATCTATATTTTCCCCTCAATTTATATATATATATATATATATATATATATTTCTTAGATCAGCAAATTTTTCTATAACCTTTAATTCGTTTGTAACAGGTATTCATACATTCAGCAAGTGGTCGTGTATTCATGTTTTTCAATATTTTTGTAAAAAGGGCTAAAATAAAAATATTTAATTTTGAATGAAACTAACAACCCTGCCTTCGCTTTGTTTATATCAAGGCGAATTCATACCAGGTGGAGTTGATAGCCCAGCTGATTGTTGTTCGCTCTCGTGTTTTTGCTAATGTCTTGTCAAAAATACATTGTTTCATATCTGCTAATCTAATGTCAAAGTTGTTGTTTTATTGTAGTTGTTGCTCTACTGCTCACACCTGGTATGAATTAATCTTGGCTTATATTTAGCTACTGCAATTCGCCGTTAATTTACTACTACTAAACACAACTAAACAACCACCCAAACTCAGTAAACTTCATTTTCATTGAATTTCTTCCGGCAAACACATGTAAGTAAACTTTGCTAATATTTGTATTTTTGTTTTTCTATTTTCAGGTTTCCTTTTGGTCTTTGTTTTCTTCTGGATATGAAAGCTGGTAAATAAATGTATCGTTCCACGATTTATTCTACATTGCACTATGGGCTCCCAGACCGGTTTTTGAGGCAACAAATCACAGGAAGCACCTAGACGCTTGAAATTTTGTGGGATTAAGTATTAGGCCTATTAAAGGTCTTAGTAAAAATTTCATGCTAATTGGGCAATGCCACGCCCACTTTTATGTGCGAAAATTAATTGTGCGCCTAGAGGCAAATTATGACTTTAAATTGCTTTTATTTTACTTACACTGGACAACAGTGAAGTAGTATTTGGCAAAAATGTTCTAAGTATATAGAATTTGATCCGCTTTATTTAAGAAAATATACTTATATAATGGGATTTTAGTTAATAAGATGTCGCATTTTCAATATTTCAATTTTAAGATATTTTTAAGAATTTTGAATTCATAAATTCAAAATATAACACGTATGTATTTTTATAACTCTTAAGTTGAGTACAGCCCGGAGTCGAGTTGAACCCTAAAACAATTTTTTTTCTAATATAAAACACTTACATATATGTTTTAAATAAAATGGATTAAAACTAAAACTAACTCACGATTATTATGTACAAACTTTATTTTCTGTTGGTATTTACTTACGATACTATCAATAAATTGCAAAAAAAAAAAATAAATTATATTCAGTACAGCAAAATTAAGACTCATCAAAGTCTTGTAATGTTTCATCAATTTCTAATTCAAAATTAATTTGGAATGATGTCTCATCCTCTTCAGAATCAGAATCACTATCATTTTCATTTGCATTTGATGTAGATGGAAACACACATTCAGGAGTCTCTGGTACCTTTAAAAGAGAAATAACTTCTCGTGGATAAGGCAACTTTCTTTTTGATGAGCAACGTTTTTTCAAATACATACTAGATAAAAACGGGTCAGACGAATCCATAGCTCGGTTAAATACATCAGTTATATTGTGTTCCCTAGAATCCAGTCGCGCGTGTTCAATTCTATCCTTTTTATAAAATTTGTTTCTAGCCTCAGAAGCATTTTCCCCAGCACACCCAAGAGGCACGATTGAAGCTTGTAATATATGTGATGAATGTGCTAGTATTTTATGCAAGGTCGGCGACATTGGGAACCATTCGTAATTTTTAAAATATATATCAGCAGTTTGATAACAAAAACTCTTAAAACTCTCAACATTTATTTCAAATTCACTGGAAATGGCTATAAGTATTATTTGCAGGTGCTTTATAAATTCAACATTAACATCTGTTATAGATGCAAACAATTCTGGATTTGAAAATGCTCTTCGAGCTGTATTACCATCGTTCGTCGATCCGCTACCATTACTTTTCGGCTTGTGAACATGAAGACCCATTGTCTTCCAAACACTTTCTTGGATTTTTCGTTTTCTTTCTTGCACTAATTTCTTATCCTCCGTATTTCGAATTTGCCATTTTTTAACCTGAAGTCTATATGAGAGATTAAGAACAAATTCAAGGCATCTTATCCATGCGTGTAAGGGGCTTATACCATATTTTAATGAGTTTGGTTTTGGCTGAAATTCTAACGAACTTAAATCTTTTATTGACAAGAACTGCTTCGGATTTGCTCCACATATTGGACATGATTGTGCGGACTTTGTATCCGTTAGCACGTTTAGCACCTTACCATCAATTAATGTCATTATTAGTTCGTATTTCACTAAAATTTCTTTACCATTTGATAACAAATATTTCAAAGGCTCAAGATTAGATATTTGAAGGTCCAAGTTTCTCTTTTCTTTCAAAATATGATCCTTGGTTTCCCTTATATATTCAATTTTTAGCGGTCGACAAAACCGGATAGACTGAGGAGTACGGTTCTTCCAAATGGTTGCGTCTTCTGATGTGACTAGTTTTAGTGGTATAACGGAGGTAACAAAGAGGGAGCTATCTAAATTTTCGGGGGAATTGCTCTTATATATTTGTTTAAACAAACTTTGTCCTGTAGAACCATCGAAACCATAACTAAGAACTAATATCACTTCACTTATCTCAGGCATTACCGTTAAAATTTCTTCTAAGTATGATAACATTCTCTCAGCCGTGTGATTAAGTAGGTTTTGTAAAGGTACTTCTGCAATTGATTCTGTTATCATTAACCCTTCAGGTCGGCATTGCTTCTAATATTCTAGAAGTTTTTTATAGCTGGGATAAATATCACAATTGTGTAATTTGTTCAGCTCCCTCATCCTAATATATTGTTGTTTTGTTAGATTATTTTCTAATAAAAAACCTAATGCTTCTTCAGGGGAAAGCATAAATGGCTTTTTGCTATCAGAAGTGAGCTGTTTTCTAATTTTAGAGGGCCTTCCTGGGGAAGAAGTTGTCTTTTTTAAAACAAAATTCAAATCTTTTTCTTTATTTGAATGTGCTGCAATTGAAGCGGCATGAAGCAGCAACTTGGTGTCGTTTCCCTGTTCTGCCGAAACTTCGGATGCGAGTTTTCGTTTTTGCCTAACACTTCCTTCACTATAACCAATTTTAGGCCGACCTCTTTTGATTGAAACATCATTATTTATTAATTTAAGCTCAGTCTCACAGGATAACCATTGGCTTTCCTTTTTTTCGAATTTAGCCCAGATTCTGAAGTTTGCGGACCACTTTTGGTTGGCATATGCACAGAAGTTATTAATTTTCTTCTTAATTGGTATCATACAGTTTTCATCAGCATCTCTTTGAAATTTACCACAAATCCATTTGATAACAGCAGTCACACTTCGATTATTTTCTAACCAAAATTTAACAATATCAGCATTTTTTATTTTTACGCAATCTAAAAAACGTAATATTTTAGAAAGTTGCAGATGGTTGCAGTAGATTTTTTTTACACATTAACTAGACATTAATACCTTCCTGTGCATACCAGTTTTTCACACAATACGCTCCAATAAACAAACTTCTACTCCATTACATATGAAAACTATCACCAAAATTACACAAAAAAGACGGCACATTTAAACATCATACATTAAGTAATACAACAATATTTTTGTTAATTTTTTTTTTATTTTAATTTTCATACCTATAGTAATATTTTCCATCTTAAAATAATTTATTAAGTTTGATAATTATTGCTTAATTATTCTTTTACTTTGTTTACTTAACAAGTGAAAAATATATGAAAGCAAAATAAACAAACAAAGTCTGATTTTGACAGCTTCCCGTTAAATGCAGGGTTGCCATGTGGTTATATTTTTTTACATTTGAGTTCCCCAGGATATTATCTATAAATTGCCATAGTAACTTTTTGGAAAATATTAAGTTCAAAAATGGACTTTTTGCCTCAAAAATCGGTCTTTGAGCCCTATGTGCATTGTACTAATTTTAATTTCTTTTCTTTTACAGGTACTAAAATATAAAACAATTAAAACGCACAACAGAAAAAAACAACATACATATACATATATGCCGGGGACTCGGGTTGGAATTGGCATTTAAAAAAAAATATTTTATTCCCCTCCCCATAAATAATTTAAATTTGTGTTAAGGGACTCGAGGCAGTAGGCACACATTTTGTCCTCCTCCCGAAGCATTGTACTAAGGTATTCCCACGCAAAATTTTTTTCGCCTGGGACTTTGCATATTTTGCTTGTGTCCCGTAACAAAACTCCGATTTCGTTGGTGAATACCATAGAAAGTGGTGTGCGGGCATGTTTTTTTAAAGAACACTCCCATATAAAAACCAACGTGGGGAACTCCCACACCCTGACGTCTCAAAAAAAAAGCCGGGTATCTATTTGCTTAATCCAATGGTGTCTAATAGGGCAAGCAGGTTTCAAACCATCGTATCACAAAAAGCTTGCTTTTAAGAAAACGGACAAATCTATAAACCTACTCTGCCGGAAAACAAAAACTATTTTACCATTATAGTGCATAACAATAATATTTTTGTGTTAAATGTTGTCAATATTATGAAGAAAACACTAATACATGGAAGTACAAGTGATTTAATGTATAATTGTACATTCAATTTTATAAATAATTTGTTACCTAACCCTAATATTGCACATTATCAGACTATATTACAGATTTAAATTAAAACTAGTTATTGCACTAAGGCCCATTATTATAACTTGCCATTAGCTAAAGTTAGGATTTTATCAGGGTGATAAGTAGTTTTTCGTTATTATAAGTATACATTAAGCTAGAAATGACTGATAAACTAAACATCTTGCCTTTAACATTAGATCAAGGCGAATTCATACCAGGTGGAGTCGATAGCCCAGCTGATTGTTTTTTCTCTCGTTTTTTGCTAATGGCTTGTCAAAAAATACATTGTCTCATATCTGCTAATCTAATGTCAAAGTTGTTGTTTTGATGTAGTTGTTGTCCTACCGCTCACACCTGGTATGAATTCGCCTTGCATTAGATATAAGAGTTTGAAGTTGCCATGTTTCGTCATCTATAAAGTTGCCGTATTTTCTAATATATGAAGAAAAATAAATTCATTTTAATTTAATTTTGCATTTGAAAAATAAAAATGGAAAACAGATCTCCTTTGTTGTATATAAAATCTTTTCGGTTTTTTGTTGCACAGATAACTAATTTGTGGTTTGCTAAAAGTAAACAAATAAATGGAAGGTATGGCGTTGCCACTGCGTTTTTAAGAACCAATTTATTTTGTCAAAAGTATTCGGTGTTTATTATTGTACTGCCATATTTTCAAAAAGGTTAATTTTATTTTACAAGGAAGTTGTAATAACGAAAAATAGTTATTGTTCACTTTATCGCTCACTTAAGTAGAAGTGAAATTTAACTAAAACGTACTTTAAATGCAGGTTATAATAATGGGCCTAAATGATGTATCCTTAATCCTGGCCATTGTTTTCACGAAGTAAAACACATACGGTACAATGTAAGAACTTTACTTTGCTTTTACCTTTTTTTTTAGGATTTTTTCAGTGAGGCATAAAAAAAAACACAAAAAGGTCTATACTACATCGCAGCTAGTTACTCTTCTAAGATTGCACGATTTGATATTATAGAGGTAAGTCATATTGTACTGAATATACTATCGGTACATTATACTACTAAGATCTCAATCTATGGGTAGATGCCTCAGATTCAATAGAAGCATATTGTATAAAAGAAATATTATAATTCTACAAGATACTAATCTACTTAATCCTATTATTGCACATTCCCCAATCTAGATCTTAATATCTTTAGCATGATAAGTACCGAGAGGTTTACCTTGCATTGTTTCCAAATCGTATATATTATTCCCCACGGACTTGACCACTCTACATTTAAGAAATTTCTTGCAAAATTTCGAATTTACATTTTTAGAAAAATTACTTAGGTTCGTATTTCTACGATAAACTTCCTGTCCGGGTACAAACCTAACGACTCGGGCACCTCTATTGTATCGTTCTGCGCTTCTCTCATAAGCCTTTTGTATATTCTGTTTTATCTTTTCGCGAATAATTCCCATCCTGTCATTCTTATTTAATTCGACAATTTCATGATCGGTGAGTGAGTTTAGTTTTCTTCATAATTTGTAATCGGCCCCACTGGTATACATGTGGTAACCAAATAATGCGAAAAATGGGGTTACGCCGGTGGCCGTATGAACAGAAGTTCTCAATGCACATTCGATTTCCGGCAGGTATAACTCCCAATCGCGATGGTCATTATCCAAATATGCCCTAATAGCCGACAACACTGATTGGTTCACTCGCTCACTTGCATTACTTTGTGGTGAATACACTGCGGTTTTTAAATGTGTTATTTTATATAA
The DNA here is from genome assembly GCA_949628195.1 of Phasia obesa. Taxonomy (NCBI): domain Eukaryota; kingdom Metazoa; phylum Arthropoda; class Insecta; order Diptera; family Tachinidae; genus Phasia; species Phasia obesa. The sequence continues at coordinate 52,615,344 of OX451219.1, read as the reverse complement.
ACTCATTAAATTCTCAAAATCTTTCTCAATAAATTGGCTACCATTATCACTGTGAATTATTTCTGGCACTCCAAATTTATTAAATATATCATGAACAAGAAATTCTATCACCTTATTCGTTGTTGCCTCCTTCATTGCCTTCAGAAAAGTAAATTTCGTAAAATGATCTACGACAATAAAAATATTCCCTTTCTTAGAGCGCGGATACTTCCCAATGAAATCGATGTATAATTTTTGAAATGGCCTTTCTGTTAAAACTTGTTGGCCTATCTCAGGACGAAGATTCATATTGCAAGGCTTTGATTCTTTACATATTTGACAGTTGGCTATACAATTTTTAACTTGTGCTGCCATTTTATGCCAGTAATAATGCCTTTTTAAACGTTCAAGCGTTCTTGCGACTCCTCCATGTGCTGCTGTTACAGTTGAATGTGTCTTTTCGATCACTGGCTGAGTTATTGTATCAGGAATCCATAACTTCCACTGGCATTCCTCTGAAAATTTATCAAATCCTGTCTTTTTGTAAACCAAACCATTTTCTACTTTTATATCTGGCAACATTTCAGCATTATTTTGAATATGCTTTATAATTCGAATCCCAACAGATCATTGATAACGAATTCGTCTTCGTCAGCTACAAGATTTTCGGAACCTTTTCTGTGTTGAATTTCAAAATCAAAAGCTTGTAGTTGTAGAGACCATCTTGCCAGTCTACCCGTGAGATCTTTTAATGACATCAACCACTTTAAACTAGCGTGATCCGTAATAATTGTGAATGGCATCATTCGGAATTTTTTTACCGCCATAACTGCAGCTAAACATTCCTTTTCGGTGACAGTATAATTTCGTTGACACGCATTTAACTTCTGTGAATAGAATGCAATTGGATGCTCATCATTCTCACCACTTATTTGATATAAAACTGCCCCAATACCGTATTCACAAGCATCACATTGTATATGAAACCTCTTTGAAAAATCGGCATGACGATGAACTAGAGCTGACGTCAATGCCTTTTTTAAGTTCTCAAACGCTATTATGGCCTCAGGACTCATTTCGAACTTACTTGACTTTTTTAAGATGTCTGTTAATGGTGCGGATATAACCGAAAAATTTTTAATAAATCGGCGGTACCAGCCTGCAGTACCTAAAAAACTTCGCACTTCACGCGCCGATTTCGGAACCTTTATATCTCTAATTGTTTGAACCTCTTCCGGTTCAGTCTTTAGCATTCCACCTCCAACTATAAATCCTAGGTATTTAAGACGTTGGAAACAAAATTGCGATTTACCTAATCCTATTGTTTAATTCGCCTTTGTCAGACATTTTGCAACTTCTTCCAGCAACCATAAATGCTTTTCAAAATCATGTGATATTACAATAAGTCATCCAGGTATATGAACACGTTATCTTTTAAATGCTGGGGGATAACCTTATCCATTAACCTACACAAACGTTGGGCCGCGTTGCAAAGGCCGAATGGCATAACACGAAATTGGTAAAGAGGCCTACCTGCAACAGTAAAAGCGGTGTAAGGTCTGCTCTCTTCGTCCAATTCTATTTGCCAAAACGCGTATTTTAAATCCACACTACTAATACAATAGGTTTCATCAATTCTACTTAGAATTCCATCTATATTTTGCAACGGGTATGCATCTTTTACTGTTAGTTTATTAAGTTTACGGGCATCTAAGCAAAATCTATTTTTCCCAGGCTTTCTCACAACAGTCGTTCTATTACTCCATGGGCTATCACTAGGCTCTATTACATTCAGTTCTAACATTTTATCTATATCTTTATAGGTTATTTCCTGGACTGCTGGAGATATGGGGTAATACCTATCTTTAATTGGTTCTGCACCTTCTACGAGTTTAATCACATGTTTTTCTAGCGTAGTTCTCCCTAATCCTTTTGCTTCAAAGGTATCGAATTTTCCTATTACCTCATCTAATTGGTGTTTTTGATCTTTATCTAATATATGTGGTTCCAATTTAGGACTTTTTTTATCGTTTTCAAAACCCTCTAATGCTTTCTCTTATTCTATTTGTTCTACACTAATTACATCGGGGGCTAAATTAAAATATCGCCAAAAATCTATACCTAAATATAGTGGCTGTTCTAAATCAGGACACAGATACAGAAGTATATCATTCTTCTGATCTTTGTACTTTATAGATGTTTTTATTTTACCTAATATTCTATGATGTTGACCACTGGCAGACTTCACATTGGATAATATTGGAAAAATTTCAAACCCTAACTCTTCTACTACCTCTCTGCAACCTTTACCTAATATGATGATGCAGCACTATCAAGTAAACCTGACATCAATTTACCTTCTATTTCAACTTCTACAAAAACTCTTAGATCTGTTTCAAAACTTCCTACTCTTCTTACAGAATCTACTACTAATCTTCTCGCTAAACGCGTTTTTTAAACGCTAATGTTTCTAATTCGTTTAGATACTGGCCTTGGGATTTTTTCAGGATTAAAAATTCTTGATCGGACATATTCATAGTATTATTTTCTTAAATTTAATGGCACGTTGTGTTTCATTTTTGGCATATAATTGGACATTTCTTTGAGCGCCGATAATAGATTTACATTTTTAATTTTTGATCGGTTGTCTATTTGTTTTCCAAGGGGGTTTTCGATGGACGTAGGTCCCCCGTCAGTCCCACGTTCCGTACGCGGTTTCTCTGTTGACAATCAGGACATTTTGGAGCTATCACGTTGGGTTTGCCACATCGATAGCAAAATAGATTTCTTCCTGTAGAATTACAGTCTCGAAAGCCATGCCCCTGTATTTTAAAATTCCAACAAACCAATTGTTGTTTTTGTTGGCTCATTTTGATGGCAGCTATTTCATCGGTAGCTCCTTCGATATCATCCGACTCTTGAAAATAAACTTCGTTTAGAGCTCTTACTGGTCGTTGTGACTGACCAAAGTTTCTAATTTCTCGCCTTGGAAAGTTTCTTTCAGCCTCTAAACATTCTATTCTTAATTGCTCCACCGATGAGACACTAATCGGGTAAACAATTCTAGCAACACTTTCTTGTACATTTCTTTTCAGTATTTTGATCATGTCGTACTCTGGGATTGGTTGTATTAGCCTGCAGCGAAGCTTGCACATGCTATGGAAAAATGTGTCTAGAGTTTCGTTTGGCTGTTGTTTTCTCTCCACCAAATCTCTCATAATTTCAAAATTCGAAGTATTCGTTCGGTATTGATTTAGAAGTTCATTTCGAAACGCCGGCCATTGCAGATTACGATGAGTGCGAATCAAAAGCCAGTACCAATCCTTAGCTGGACCGGTAACCAAAAGATGGAAATCTCTTAAGATTTCGTCCCAGTTTATGCCATAATGCGCTTGGAGATGTTCGATTCTAAATATAAAATCTTCAACACTCATGTGAGTATTGTTTCCGTAAAAAACTAATCCCCACTTATCTACGTGAATACTAATTTTTTCATTATTCCTATTACTATTTCCGGACATAGCACTACTCTCTGGCGTATCCCTATTTTCCACCATTGGATCAGCTTCGGATAAACCTAATCCATGATTCGGTAAGTTATTTCCGATATTAAAGACATTATTACTTGCCCTGGGATACTCTAAAGTATTAGAAAAATGATTAGCAAACCTAACATTGGTCGGAAAAGCATTTGTCCTGTTCCAGTTATTAGCAATGCCCATATTGAGGGAGGATGGTTGGGAAGGAATCGACTCCTGAGTTCGAGAACTACCTCTTGACAACTCCTTAACAACGTTTGTTAACTCACTTACTGATCTTCGAACTTCACTCATCTCAAACTGAACCATTTTCTTCACCCTTTTTTCTAATGCTCTTTGTACGATAAGAGTCTCGTCTACGACTATATCTCTTACCTCGGGTGCAATACCTGTATCCGAAACACTAGTTGATGGGCCTGGATCAGAATGAATCGCAATATTTGGGATCATTGTTGCTGGATTATTGGCTCTGGTATTAATAGACCCCGTTAAATCTCTAATATTATCACCACCAGTAGCCATTTTTGTATTTCTGTAATTATACTTTCTTTCCTTGGGTTGAAATCTATGGAGCTATTCAAATTACTTTGTTCGGAGGATCGCTTTCTATTTCGTGATCTAGTTTCCCTATTCATAACAATGAACAATTTTCTTACTTGCTAAAAGAGATATAGGTAACTAGATTAAAATTATTTACCTATTATTTTTAACCGAACAAAACAACGTGACGTACAAATTACAAAACTGATATATGATAACGTAAGAAAAACAAATCTAAAAATTAATGAAAATACACTCAATAAAAACTATAATTATAACGATATTAATAATTTAAAACAAGCTATAATAACTTATAAAATAAACGACGTACATATATATCTAACTAATTCTCTACAGATAAAGCAAATATATATATATTTGTGGTTATGCTTTATCTGTAGAGATAGATATATACTTCGTTTATTTTATAAGTTATTATAGCTTGTTTTAAATTATTCATATCATTATAATTATAGTTTTTATTGTGTATATTTTCATTAATTTTTATATTTGTTTTTCTTACGTTATCATATATCAGTTTTTTAATTTGTTTTGCTTTATCTGTAGAGAATTAGTTAGATGTATACGTCGTTTATTTTATAAGTTATATATATATATATATATATATATATAAATATATGTAAATAAAATATAAAAAAATAAATAAATAAAAACATATATATAATAAGTATTTATGTATATATAAAAATACTCAATTATGAAATAAATAAAGCACATGCAAGATAAAATCAGCAAATAATTAAATAATAAAAGAAATAAAATATTTGATAATAATATAAATTAATAAATTTTTTGATAATAAAATTAATAAATTGATAATGAAATAATAAAATAAATTGATGCTCTGAATAACTAAACACAATACGTAATATGGTATTTTAAATTAAAAATCAAAATAAATAATTGAATAATATAAATAAAAACAAATTTTGAATGCTATACACTATAAAGTTCTTTTTGCGAGTTCACAAAAGATAAGCTTTCCTAATATTTTTTCTAGGGATTGATGTTTTCAGCGGCGGTATCGACGGTTAGCATTATATGATCCTCTACTTAAGAGCTATGCATGTTCCGTAATTGAATGCTAAAACAAATGCAAAAAAATAATTTAAACAGTCCTAATCTGTGCTCGTTCATTATTTTCCCACATAACTATTTGAGGCCAGTTCGTAAAGCAGTTGGACACAACAGTCCCCAAGCTTTAAGCTTGAGCGGATATCGGTCCACATTACCACTGCTCCACAAATTAAAACTTCAGACTAAAATTACTAAAAACAACATATACGAGGTAGGGCGTACATTTAGAATAAACCATTATCTAAGAACATTCTCTACCACGTTTCGACAGATCGTAAGTTTTCTAGCAAGCATTAAACAAATGAAACATATTCGCGCAACGGACTTTTTGGACAGACCAAAAACGGATACGATATCTGCTCTTTTCTCCAATAACTCGCAAAAAAATACGTAGGGCTATTTCCAAAACTATTAGACTATTTCCTAGTGTCTAGGTCTTACACACTTAATTTTCTCTAATTTCACCATTGGTCGCCATATTCTGTTTCGAGACCCGTACCGGTCAGGTGACCCTTCTAGCTTCGCCGTCCTTTTCTCCGGGGGGTGTTCTCAACCCTAATTTGACCGAGGTTCGTTACAAAATAAAATTTTTTTTACTTGACATCACACTACAATTATACAACTTACTTTATTGCCGGAACAATTTAATAGGGAGGCAGATGTTGACCTCCAGTCGCCCTTATCCCTACCATGGCCGTAAAAGAAATCCACCCGTCCTTCATCGCCCTTTCTGAATCACCAACCCCTTAAAAAAACTTACTCAAGATTTTTCATTTTTTTATACACTTCCAAAACAAATTTATTTAAATAGATGCATTAATATTTTACTAACAAAATAATAGCAACTATAATAACTATAATAATACATTAATAAACAAAATAATAATATAACACATATGTGTACTAATAAAAAAAAAAATTAAAAAAGAGAATATAACAATTTAATAAGAATTAATAAAATCTTATGAAGAAAATTTTTAATTGAATCTTAAATTTAAAAAAAAACCCTCAATAATACCTGTTTATTTACTTTTTCTTGATTTTATTTTTTTTCACAAAACAATATTTTATTCTCTCTCCTTTAGAGCTCAAACTACTATGAATTTCTTCCTTAATTCAGGATATACGGAATGAACAAAAAAAAACTTTCGCCTAAAGGAGCTCCCTGAGGCTACGAATTTTCCTCAAAAAAAAAAAAAGAATCTGGTTATCACGCTACTAGTTTGTGCCTTGGTAAGATCTTTGTATTTTTAATTAACTTTTGACTAAATATTTAATCACAAAACAAAATGTTCTTTCGTTAAATAGATTACCGAGTGTTCGGTGTATTTAATAACTAAAGGAACACACACTACACACTCACGAAATTCTTACATCAAGCACGGAAACACAATCAAACATAACTTAGAAATTCTTACATCACAACGGAAACACAATCAAACATAACTTAAACTATTAAATTCTGTAATAAAATATATAGTTAAATAAAATTAAAGATTTTTAAAAATACACTTATTTTAATATTTTTTTAGAATTTTCACAAGGTACTAATTGTTTCTTTCTTTTTTTTTTGAATAAATGAAATATTTTCTCCTTCTCGGCTGTTTTTTTCTTCTTTTTTTTTTTTGTTTTTATTTCTAACTTTCGCAAGAGTTACGTGACTTTCCGTTTGGTGTTCATATAAAAAAAATATTTTCTATTATAATATTGCCTACCTGGCTTCCTTCTGGACCTTCTCTCGCAATCTTTCCAGGATGTACTTTGCCAGCTACACCACAAACAAAACAAAAAAAAAAAACATTTTTCACTCTGTTTTCCTAAACAATATATTATGAAACTTACGTAGGAATTTCTACAAAGTTTATATTGTCATCCTCCTCCTCCTCCACCCAGGCACTTATTTTAATTCTTCCACTTTCTTTAGATTTAAAATATCTGTTTAATTTTTGAAATTTAAAATATCTGTTTGTTAATATCAACAGCAAAAACACTTAAACGTTCAAGTACACTCTTTACCTGTTTACCTTTGCCTTTTATACCCACTAAATACACCGGTTTCTTATTTATTTTCTAGAACTTTCTGTATATATATATATATATATATATATATATATATATATATATATATATATATATATTTTTTTTTTTTTTTTTCTATAACCTTTAATTCGTTTGTAACAGGTATTCGGACATTCAGCAAGTGGTCGTGTATTTATGTTTTTCAATACTTTTGTAAAAAGCGCTAAAATAAAAATATTCAATTTTGAATGACAAGATATTAGCAAAACACGAGAGCAAAAAACAATCAGCTGGGCTATCGACTCAACTTGGTATGAATTCGCCTTGTACTAAACACAACTAAACAACCACACAAACTCAGCAAACTTCATTTTCATTGAATTTCTTCCAGCAAACACATGTAAGTATACTTTGCTAATATTTGTATTTTTGTTTTTCTATTTTCAGGTTTCCTTTTGGTCTTTGTGTTCTTTTGGATATGAAAGCTGGTAAATAAATGTATCGTTCCATGATTTATTCTACATTGTACTAAATTTTAATTTCTTTTCTTTTACAGGTACTAAAATATAAAACAATTAAAACGCACAACAGAAAAAAACAACATACTTATACATATGTATATGCCGGCGACTCGGGTTGGAATTGGCATTCCAAAAAAAATTATTTTATTCCCCTCCCCAGTAGGCACACATTTTGTCCTCCTCCGGAAGCATTGTACTAAGGTATTCACACGCAAAATTTTTTTTCGCCTGGGACTTTGCATATTTTGCTTGTGCCCCGCAACAAATACAAATAAATTTAAATGATAATTTATTTGGCCTCGTATCAATTGAACAATTTAAACAAAAAGCAAACCAACATGTTAACGAATTACAAATAGCGCAAACACCCAACCCAAAATATGCATAGTAACTAACAAAGATGAACAAAAATATTTATTAGAAAAATTCCACAATAACCCCCTTTTTGGAGGACATCCTGGAACAACTAGATTACTTAAGAAGATTAGACAATTTTATTATTAGAAAAATATCACTAAGGATGTGAAACAATACGTAAAAAAATGTGTTCACTGTCAAACCAATAAGACAACGAAGCACATAAAACCAGAAATGATCAAAACCCCAAAACCCCAACACCACAGAAACCCTTTAAAACTGTAATAATAGATACGGTAGGACCCCTTCCGGTATCAAAAAATGGCAATCAATACATTGTTACCATAATATGCGATCTTACTAAATATTTGGTAGCAATACCAGTAACTAATAAAAACGCCAAAACCATAGCTAAAACATTAGTGGAGCATTTTATATTAATTTATGGACCCATGAATAAAATACTTAGTGACATGGGTACCGAATACAATAATCAAGTTCTTGTTGAACTTCTTACACTTTTGAAAATAAAAAAAGCAACATCAGCCCCTTACCACCATCAAACAGTAGGAACAGTTGAAAGATCACATCGCACCTTTATTGAGTACATGCGCTCATACATTCACGCATCCAGAAACGATTGGGATGAATGGATAAAGTATTTTACGTATACTTTTAATACTGCACTCTCAACTGTTCATGGATACTGCCCGTTTGAATTAATTTTTCCAAACCTACCAAATCATAACCCACTGACACAAACCGATAAAATAGATACCATATATAATTTTGATGACTATACAAAGGAAGTAAAATTCCGTCTACAAACAGCATTAAATAGGGCACAACACCTAATTGATAAAACAAAACACAAACAATACTAAAATTACAATAGGTCAAGAAATATTCATTAAAAATCACACAGCACACAAATTAGAACCAATTTACAAAGGGCCTTTTAAAGGTTTGATATTGATGATAAAAACAATTTATTTGTAAATTTAAACGGAAAAAATCAAAAAATTAATAAACAAAATATAAAGATTATTAATAAATAATTTTAATGATTTTTGTATGTTTAGCAATATCATTTAGAAATTCATACAATGCTAATTTTAACTAAATTTAAGTAAAAAAAATAACAAAAAAAAATTTATGTTACAACAAAATTATTGTTACTAATTATCTTTAGTGAAAATATTATAAATATACGAATATTACAAGTTGTTTGTTGAATTTACAACATTTACATATAAAGAAAGTTCTTATCGACATCACTTGATCAATGATCTCCATAAGATCTTTCTATTTAAAACGGGAGGTGTAGTGAAAATACCAAATGAATGAATAATGAATAAATGACTAATAATAATAATATTTTAAATTCAAATATTTTAAGTCAATGTCTGACCTAATTTTGGTTCAAATACTTAATGCCAACGAACGATAAATTTCAGGTATGCACATTTATTTAATACCGTCGCACAGTGGTCAATTTCGCGAGATAGCGGTCAAAACTCTATAACTTTTGATCGGATTGGTATTTTTTTACGCAATTTGTTTTGTTCAATAGAAGGGACTTTAAGCTTCAATTTGCGTGTTCAAACGTAAAAATCGACTGATAGGAACGTAAGTACTGTGGAGTTAAAAATGCATTTTAATTTTTTGTTGAGTTTCCATGTAAAAGTTGAATATTTTAACATTTTAAATAAGTATTTTTTTATAATTTCTTATTGTCTTCAATCGTATTTTACTACCAATACTTATTTATTATTCCTAAACTTAATTTTGGTCAGAAAATGCCAACATTTGGCCCCTGACATTTATTTAGTCTCAATATTCACAGGGGCCAAAGGTTGGTTTTTTTTGGAAGAAAGCTAATTCTTGTGAGGATTAAACTGAAAAATAACACTGAAATTCCCAACAATATCAATACCATTTGGGTATATTATATACAGAACACAACATCGATAAAATTTTAAGTAAACTTTTACTATTGATTTAAAGTGCACATATGTATATTTGATTTAAATGTATTAATAAAAATTTATACTAAAATTAGAAATATGGGCCTGATATGCACAACAAAATATTAATAAGATCTTCATTAGTACAATATCTGGAAATTTTTCTTGTATTGTGCTCGCGAAAGAATCTGTAGTCTTTGTTCCTTTTTTCTTGCGCTTCTGAGAGATCTCCAATTGGAAGCATATTGTGCTGAATTATTTGTTCCCCATGGAACAAAATTTTGTGAACTGTGGTTGGCATATGTCTCCAAGAATATTTTTGGTTATAAAGGGTTGCTGTCTCATTAGCATACTGGCCAAATTTTTTTGCATCTATCTCTTTGCTACATGTTATAACTTCTAATATGATTTGGAATCGTCGTATTAAATCATAATCTACTCCAGTTATAGAAGCTGCAGTTTCTGGATCGGAAAAAAATCTCCTTGCTGTGTTTCCATCATTAGAATTTCCTTCTCCTTGCTTTGGCTGGTCTAAGGCCTATCTCACGGTATTTTTCTTGAATATCTTTTTTTTTTCTTTCTTTGTTGTTTGTGCTCCGTAAAACGAATTCTAGCATGAAGAGGTGACATTCCAAATTCATATGCTTCATTAAAACTATTGTCTTGTGTTGGTGGTTGGCTCAATTGGCTTGATGTTTTTTGGCATATGGTGCAGCTTGACGAAGACTTTGTATCGGTTAAAGCTTGTGCAACTTTTCCATCGATCATTGTAAGTGACATTTTAAAGTTAACTTCGATGCATTGGTCATTAAATTCAGATATCACTGGTTGAAGTTCTTTAATTTCGTCTCTTATTTTGCCAACTTCTTCAGTTATGACATCTTTAGTTTCTTTTTTGTAAGCAAACTTTATTGGTCTACAAAATTTTGTTGACGAGGGAATTTCATTCTTCCATCTATCTATCTCTGCAGCTGTACTAGTTGACGTCTCTGAACCAATATAAGTTTTTGTTAAACGTAATGGAACGAAAGAAATCATGAATAAATTGGCATCTGATGAATTTTCCGCATTACATTGTTTGTATTGTTAGTATTGTTTCTGGCCAGAGGACCCATCACATCCCCATTTAGAAATTAAAGTCATGCTGCAATTTTTAAACTTCTTTAAATAGTCAGCATCAAATGTCTTTAATAATCGTTCTGCAGTGTGTTCAAGAAGATCCTGCAATTTTATTTCTGCTGAACTTGAAGTTACTCTAATAGCAGTTGGTGAAGTTAACCAATCTTTTTTGGCAGAAACTATATCTCGATATGATGGAAAAATTCCACAATTTTTTTCATTGGTTCGCTTCCGCAATTCTGTATATTGGTTTTTAGTCATTTTCAAATCCAAAAATAGTGCAAATGCTTCTTCTGGAGTAAATTTATTTTCTTCAGTTGGTGTCGGCATACTTTCTAAAATCCTTTTTGTGCGTCTGGGGCTTGCTTCCACTATTTTTTCAATGATAGCAATTTTACTCTTTTTAGTTTTCGATGGTTGAATTTGATGCAGAAATGAATCCTTTATAATGCTACAAGAAACTTCTTCATTGATATGTTTAAGCTTGCGTCTTCGTGATCTTTCACTACAATTATCAATTGGCTTTGCTGGTCGACCACCTTTTCCAGTTTCCGTGGTAGTTACTGATGGCTTTTTAAAAATAAGTTTATTTCTTAGCCATTCTTGGTTGCGTGAGTAAAACAATTTCTTGTTTCTGGAACATTGATTGTACCGTTTTCTTAAAGTATTTAAAAAGTTTTTTATTTTTAAGTTATGAATTTTAATTTCTTTTTTGTCGCATATTTTGAAGAATAGGTTATTCATTGTATGTAAAATAATGTCGTTTTCATCTTTCCGTTCAAAATATATATCAGATAGAACACTATAACTGAATTTAGCCATTGTTTAAACAATAATGAAGAAGCAAATGAATGCATGGATTAATATACTATTGCTCGAAGTTTCAACATGATCTTTTTTACCTCTTTGAAACATAATATAACAGGTACTTGGTTTTACGAGTTATTTCCATTGGTTTTAAATTTATTTTCAATTTTCAGGTATTTAAGTTATGTAATATTAGATGGCAATAAAATCATTTTTTACCTTTTACAAATGAATTGCCAGATACCACATAATTTGAGAGTTCTATTGTCATTTTTGTCAATATTTTGATACACCCTTCTATGTGGACTAGGTCCAAATATGGGCCAACTTCTTCTAATTCAACAGAATTATTTTTTGGGTCAATAAGAACTCTTGTACAAAATTTCATAAAAATATATGCATAATAGCCACTTTCACATACAAATAACTTCTCAAAAAATATGACGTGCATTTGTACCGAATATACCTTAGGTCAGAAAAATTGGTGTAGCTCAAAAAGTGCAGTCCTGATGCATGGACATGTATATATAGGTATGTAGGGGAGAGTTAGGACTACAAAATAGTAAATTTGTTTTTTGATTCAGCTTGACTCACAGGAGTTGTGCTCTATGAAATAGGAGATTTCCGAGAAATTTGACCTTTTTTAAAAAAAATATTTAAATTGTTCTGAAAACAGTAGAGCTTCAATTTTTTTACCAGTGATAGGAAATAAGTTAAGTTGCAACACAAAATTTATTTCGTCCAAAAATCTTGAAAAACAAAAAAGTTATGATCACTTAAACTTTAAAAATTAACTAAAAATATCATAAATTTACTAAATTCTGAAAAAGCCCATTTTGGACCACCCTGTTCTCAGTGAAATAGTTGAAATAGAGTTCTAATTTTTTGGCTCCCGAGGTTTACTACTGTCTACTTTCATATGAGTCTAATAACTTTAAAATCGGAGAACAAAAACCAAAAGGAGTTTTGGCCGCTATCTCAAAATATTGACCACAGTGCGTCGTTGGATCGCATTACATTATTGGCGACTAGTCATTATGTATTTTCACTTACCCTCAAATTCGCTTAGTTTTAAGTATTACCATAATTATAAATATATATTACATGTTAATAAAGAAGAGAGAGCAGTCATTAAACGACAGACCACCGTGTTACTTATTTAAAATTAAATGTTCGGCCATGAACGCCGAACTTAACACCACGACTGGTTACACGACAGAGAACTTACGTAAGCAGCTATCTGGTAACCTTTAAGCAAATCGTTTTAATGCTTCAACAGAATATTTGCTCTTACGGTTGGGAAAAGAAATAAAAGCTAACGAACAGTACATTGTAACCGAAGTAGATGAATTGTTGGTACAAACACCAAAAATATCCTATTCATATTGCTTTCCAGATAGAGAACTTATGGCGTATATACTAAGCTGGAATTTGTCTTATTCAGTGGAAACCGACTTCATAGATTTCCTCGAGCGAATTGAAGAATTGGCCGAAAGCCATGGGTTTCCTTGTGACCGGTTACTTCCATCAATGCTGGGTATTCTCTGTGGGAATGCACTCAAGTGGTACCGATTAAGACGAGACAAAATAAATACTTGGGCTGCTTTCAGGCTAGAGATGGGGAAATTTTTCCTTCCACATCGTTATCTTTCGCACCTGGAACAAACTTTCTATACTCGCAGACAAGATAACAGTAAGTGCGCAACTGATTATGTTCTATCGATGCTCACTCTCGCTCGAAGACATCCTCGCCTCCGGAAGAAAAATCATTTGGACCGAATATATAATGGCCTGCGAACTGAATACAGATTTTATATACGCAGACGAGACTTCAGCTTCTTGGAGGAATTAGACCATCGAGAGTTTGAAGAACTAAAACGTGAAGAGCGATCTCAAACCTATAATAGTGTACTGCACAGATATCCAGCGCCAAAAAAAATGTTCAGCTGAGAACAATTGGTACTTTGAACAATATATCTTTTAATTCGAACCATTGCATCACCAACAGTCACACGTAACAGTAGAACTACTGTTGTGATAGCGCTTTCCAAGAACCTAACCTGGCCGCAATGCAAAGTAAAACCTCACTGATTACTATTCGTCCAGGTGTGGAATGTAACAAACGCCCGTCCGGTGCGAAAACCCCAGAGAAAACATACATACAACCCGTCAACCAACGTCAAATCGCCAAGAGCAGTATCTGTCGCCACTGAAACGCCGAATACCAACACCACATTAATGTTTAAAAATAAGGTAGGCAAAGACAAATACTGTGGGGCACTTCAACTAGGCCACCGGAAAACTATTCAGTACATCGGCTGCATTTAAAATATCTGCAGTTGCTACCACAATTTTATTTATTTATTTTTTAATAATTTTATATGATATAAAATTGTTATTATTATATATTCATATATTTTCATTGAATCCCGCTTTTTGGAGGCCATCTCTGTTTTCAACTGGATCAATATATGTGTCTACACCTTTAGTAATTTACCTGTAGACCTTTACTATTCTTCAGCTGACAGGTATACTAGTTCTTTTTGCAGCTTTCAAACTCGTTTACTGCTTTACGATAATTGCTTTCATCAATAAATTGTATTTTTGTCTCATCAATGTTACCACGCTTAATGCGAATTACATAAAATGAATTTTCGCCAATAACTGAAATTTACTTCTTTATTAAGTCGTTCGAATTTTTCTCCCTTAAATAAATTAGAGGTGGTTTGAAGGACTTTTGTGCCGTTTCAGGTTCACTTGTTTCGCTATCTAAAATAGCAAAACGATTTTTAGAATTTATTCCGTTATAGTCCTTATCTCTACGCACTTTAGACATTGGTGCAAACTGCGAAGATTTAGAGCTTCGACCTCTTTTTAATACAGTTATGTATCTGTCCATTCCCACTTGTGTCCTCGGTTTTTCTACACTATATACAGCGTAATTCCATGTCAAATCAACCAAAAAAAATTGTTTTCAAATTTACCACTTCCGATTTTATTGAAACTTTTGTTGTTTATATTCTTTTACTTTCTGAAGCCAAATATAATTCTATCTCTTACGGTTTTTTAGCTATAAGCTCGAGGATTAAATATATTCTTATTCCAGTCAAATTTACATACCATTTTATTAAAAAAATTATTTTGTTAAATTCCTTATATTGAATAAATTTCTTCTATTTGTTTTTTGTTATTTTAGATGGAGTAAAAATAAGTTAAATTAACTAAAATTATAAGTTCATTTTTTATTTTGATTTTTATAAGGCTTTCATTTCCTGTTGCGGGCGTGTCATATTGATTTATTTTTTTCTTATATTGTCCATAAAACTATTTCTCTTCCAAATCGCTAATAGTTCAAAATGTGTTCGAAAAATTTTTCGCTTAGTGTTACTTTTCAACATCACGCCGAAATTGACCGCAAAATAAAAAATATAAATTGAAAAAATTATATTTTATGTTTTAATTCAAATAATTTTTATGAAGTTAAATTTAACGAAATTTCTTCTATTTTATAGCGCTTTTTTCTTTTTTATATATATTTTTATAATAAAAGAAAAATAGTCAAATCAATGGATATATAATTTCCATTAATTTCTTTTTGGGATCTGAACTTAACAAAATTTATGGGTTGTTTTTCTTAGAATATGTTACCACTCTTTCATCTAAGCTTTTGTTAATTTAACAGTTATTTATTTAAGTTTGTATAAGGGTTTATGAAATATGTTTTAACAAAAAAAATCTGTTAATGTGAAATAAAAATTGTTTATATGAATAAATCGTATATATGTAGATTTGCAAAAAAAAAAATGTTTTAACTATTTTTGCCGTTAAGGTGCAACAATTTTTTTCGATAATATTACCTACGAAATTTGGTTTAGTGTAAAGCTGTTAGCAATCTCGTAGTATTTGTTTCATATTCAGGACCGTAGAAATACCCAATAACAGACAAAAAATGTAATAAAACAAGAATTGTGTTGACCAGTGTAATTTTTCGATGGACTTTTTTCATATTTACCACCACTGTGAACGCTATGTATTGTCAGGAACTACGCATGAAAGATTCTTCATGACAACAAAAAATTATTTTAACATTTGTCCACCGTTTCAGAGTGACTTTTGTATTGTTAAAATAACAGTAGATAAATACTAAGCACATTAGCAATGATGAATGAAATAAATTACATACAAATACATGTGTATGAAAATACCCAGCAGTCTATAAACTTTTTCTGAGTTTTGAAATCCCCCAACTGTCAAAATCTCTAACTTCTTCCTACCAAATTTTGTAACGGCTCGGATAATAAGAACTTATTTTATATTTACCATCACCACGAACAAAATTTATTATCAGGAACTATGCATGAAAGAGTCTTGATAACAACAAATAATTATGTATGTACGTTAACATTTGTCCACCGTTTCGGAGCGACTTCTGTACTGTTAAAACAACAGTAAGTAGATAAATACAAAGCACATTAGCAATGATGAATTAAATAAATACATACATCTGTGTATACATAGTATAATATACATACTCATATACATATGTTACATACATATATACATGTAATTTAACATAAATGAACATTCAGTTAAATCAAGCGAAATGTTTATTTATTTTTAAATGGAAAAAATTACATGATTCTAATCCGTAAAAACAAATGATTTTACTTTTATTTTGACTAAAAAAAAAGAATAAACAACACCTTCCTTTAATATTGATGATTTTTCCACTATTTCTTTTGTTTTAACTATAAAAAAATTAAATTACATATTCCGTAAAATTGAATGGTTTTTCAGTTGTTTCTATTTTTTTAACTATAAAAATATTTGCTAAAGGTGGGAGCACACGATTGAAGCAATGCACCAAATATTGCCTTACATTATGCGCCAATCGTGTGATTTCACAATCAATTATCACATGCGGCAATCGAGGCTGATATTGTGCTGGTTTTGCTTAATAAAAAGCAACTATGGTGCGGCAATCGTGTGACTGGCAATATAAATGATAACAACGCGGCAATATTTATTGTGTTCTTGTGCGGCAATAGACGTTACCAATACGCGGTAATTTACATGTAAGTAACTTGTTTTTGGTACGTGCTCCTATGTTTTTTTGTTTGGAAGTATAAATAATTTTATTTTATATTGTTTTTATTATTGTCGCATACCCCTTTCATGGCTTTATAAATTGCATTACATTAATTGCATACAGCAGGTATGAATAGGGACATGGTGTTTAGTGCAATGCGAAAAAAAACCGAAAGACTATCTCCAGCGTTCACAAGATGGTATAGCCATGCGAATATTTGTGCCCTGTTTAAGAATATGTATATGGTAACACCAGTTTCAATAAATCTTTAAAGGTTTCGTCATTCATTTAAATAAAATTTGTAAATTCGAAAAAAAAAAATTTTAAACTTCAGTTAATAATTTTTTTCTAGAAATTCTTTTAGGGTCTTCTCATATGCGTCATCCGTTGCTGTTTTTGTTAGGGAGTCTCTAACCCATATATATACTTCGTTTATTTATTTTTCATTTCTCTTTTTCTTTTGTTAATTTTTTGTATACATATTTAATTTACATATGATATACAAAGATGAAGAATTATTTTCCGTTTTAAAAAACAAACCATTTGTATGCACTAAACAAAACAATTTTTCATGTTCCGCCCAACAGCTGATTCTCATAATTACAATACACAACCGTATGACTAGGCTGCGGCAATTATCGTTGCTCAATTGTTTTTTGACGTTTTGCGGCAATGAAGAGCATATGATTGGGACAACTTCAAACAATATTGTGCGGCAATTTAGCACAGTTAAAATTGGGCCAAATTTGTGCATTTGCGGCAATCGTGTGATCCCACCTTAAGCATTCTATAAAAATTAACTATTTTTTCCGCTGTTTCTGTTTTTTTTTTTTAATTGTAAAAACAACTATTTCGCTACGACTTTCGTAAAATTAAACGATTTTTCTTTTATTTGTACTATTTTTTTTATTACATTTGCCCATTATTTTAACTTGCCTTTAAAGTACATACGTTTTAGTTAATTTTCACGTTTGCGATAAAGTGAACAATAACTATTTCTCATTATTACAACTTGGTTGTAAAATAAAATTAATTTTTTTGAAAATATGGTAGACGAAATACCGATTACTTTTTAGTAAATAAATTGGTTCTTAAGATCGCACAGTGGGGCAGAATCAAAATATCTTGGAAATAAACTAGTAATTTATAAACGGCTAGGCCAATTGATCTAAAATTTGACATGAGCATAGCATCTGAACTTAAGTTTATTCTTATTTTTTAAATTTATACATGGTCTTAAAGTTGTTGTCAATACCTACAAAATGGTATCTAAATTTCCAAATAATAATTTAAAATTATTGAGTTATAACATTTTAAGAAATTAAATTTTTGATTTTTCACTACCCTGGTCCAATTTTTTTTTTTAATTTTTTACCATAGTTAGCGAGCCAAATTCTAAATATTTTTTATAAATTTAATGATTGTTTCTTTACTGAGTTAAAAACTAGACGATTTTCACATTAAAAAATCCAAAATTATTGCATTTTTGTATACTTTAGCCCAAAAAAGGCTATACTCCTCTGTTATATTCATGTCAAATTTTGGATCAATCGGCCAGCCGTTTATATATGACTAGGTTATTTCCAAAATATTTTGATTCTGCCCCACTGTGGAACGTAGTGGCAACGTCATACCTTTCATTTATTTGTTTACTTTTATTAACCCACAAATTAGTTATCCGAGCAACAAACAAACGAAAAGATTTTATATACAACAAACGAGATCTGTTTTCCGTTTTTGGCTATTGGCCTTAGGCTTATTATTATAACTTGGCAATAGCTAAATTAAGTATTTTATTGGAGCGATAATTAGTTTTTTGATATGTAATGTACATACAACATATACATACATCCATATGTCAAAAAAAAATTAAGCAACAATAAGTGCCGCAGCCTAGTCACATGGTTGTGTATTGTGTATTTATGAGAATCAGCTTAATATCGAACTTGAAAAATTGTGTTTGGTGCATAAAAATGGTTTGATTTTTAAAACAAACAATTGCTTCATGTTTGTATATCATATGTAAATTAAATATACAAAAAAAAAATAACTAAAAAGACTGGCTAACAAAAAAAAAAAAAAAAACAAAAGCAACTGATGGCGCATAAGAGAAGACCTAAAAGAATTTCGAGAAATATATAAAAAGCTGAATTTTACAAAAATATTATTCGTATTTACAAATTTTATTCAAATGAATGGCGAATTCTTCAAAGATTTATTGGAACTGGTGTTACAATATACATATTCGTAAACCGGACACAAACATGCGCATGGCTATACCAGCTCGTGAACGCTTTGCTGCTTCGCTTTCTAGCTTCCGGAGATAGTCTTTCGGTTTTTTTCGCATTGCACCAAACACCATGTACCTATTCATACCGGCTCTTTGTAATGCAATTTATAAAGTTTTGAAGGTGTATAATTAAAAGTACAACAATAATAAAAAAATTGATTTATAAAATAAAATTATTTGCACTTCCAAAAAAAAAGTAATATCAGCACGTATCAAAAACAAATTATTTACATGTAAATTGCCGCGTATTGGTAACGTCTATTGCCGCACAAGAACACAATAAATATTGCTGCGTTTTTATCATTTTTGTTGCCACATATTTGCTTGTTGGCCAGTCACACGATTACCGCACCAGAGTTGCATTTTATTGGACAAAACTAGCACAATTGGCGCACCCACGGTTGCCAGATTAGGGGACTTTCCCCTAGATTTATGGGATTTTTTTCATATAGGGGTGAATTTGGTGGTTAACATTTGTTAGGGGGAAAATTGGGGGTTAAAAAAAATATTTAGGGTGTTTTTTGGGGGATATTTTATGTTTTACCAGATGCTTAATTGGTCTATTCCTATAAATTAAAAATATGCAACAATAGGCTTTCTGATAGGTTCTTCTGAACTATTTAAACAAAGTATTAGAAATCTAATTTTTTTTGTTATGCTACACGCATGAAAAAACAACAAAATTCGTACATAAGTAGCGAACTCTAATTTTAAGAATACTCTTACAACAACACAAGAAACATCCCAGTGGTAAAATTAAAGAGACCTTCTTTCTCACTTCAGGCCTTCTTTAAGGCATGCTTAGACCTTCTCTCGGATACGATCCTCATTTTTGTGTGCCTTCCAAAGAAGGCCTTGGCTTTTTATTCTAAGAGATCCAGTACACATTCTTACTTCGCTTCTCTTAATAGGGAAGTAGCAACGTGTACTCATTTTGTACGACAAATACGTTATTTTCTATTTTTAGATTTTTTATAAAACACAAACACAAAAGTTTATTGAATTGCCTTTATCTACATCATTGCTGCTTGAAATTGAGATGCTTCGATGAAGTGCAGCCTGGAGGCTGATAGACCAAAAATGTTTGTTTTGGGGGATTTTTGTTAAAATTGGGATTAATTTAGGCGATTTTATCAAGAAAAATTATTTTAGGGGATTTTTTTTAAAGCTTGTTTTTAGGTGTTATTTATTTGCTTTTAGGGGAGAGAGAAAAAAAAATCTGGCAACCGTGATCCCACCTTTAGAATCATTTTATAGTGTTATTAAGATTCATTAGATTGGATTAGATATGTATGTATATTTATACAAATTTGTTAATAAAATTGATCTAAATGAATAAATATGTTTATATATGTATGTCGTATAAATTTATATCTATTTAGTTACATATGTGTACTTTTATTTCACAATTATTTAGTGACTTAAATTTGAAGAGCTACTGATCAATTTATTTTACACTGTCAAGAAATCCACATCTTATTTACAGGCAATCTACTAAGTAGCTTAAAATATCAAAATATTAGGAAGGACATGCAGGAATAGAAATTACAGAAATATATTAAGTACTTTAAAAATAAGAAAATTGTAAACTTCTTACCTTTTTATCCTGTATCAGTTTAGAAAAAAATAGAAAAATAAAACGGTTTGAAAATATATTAGCTTTTGTATTATATATAAATATTATTACGTATAAAATATTACTCTTTAATAAGATTTCTGTTTGATTTCGCTATGACAGATCAGTCCAACATTCATGATGCAGTAAAATAAACTTACCTTTCAGATCAATCCTTTGAGAAATTTAAACGATACGGTATATCACTTTACATAAGTTGCAATAACAGAATCAAATCACATATAATTTAACAGTCTTTATTCTTTTACAACTTACCTTATAAAACGTGGCTTCCATTGAAAGTTTATAAATTTCTTTGTCCGGATGTCTTTGATTTCTTACTTTTACCGTTATAATGGAATTAAAATTATAAACAAAACATGACTTAAAAAATTATAGTAAATTTTGTATTAAATTAGATAAAATGTGTGAAATAAGTGAAGACGTTCGGAAAATAGCTGTTAAATTTATTGTTTTCGGAAGTGATGGTAGTGCCTTAACTACTAAAAATTTGAGGTGGGGGAAACTTTAAGTTCATATATATGCGCGCATGTATTTGAATATTTTAAAAGACCAATTTTTTCCAATCATCAAAGTTGAATGTGGGTACCGCCTACACCTTTATACATAACAAGCTTTCTTTTCTACACTGAACCAAAAGTTTAACTAAATACTGTAAAATGGGATGTAAAATTGAAGAAAAGTAGATTGTTATACAGCTAAAAAACTTTTGAGTCAAATCTACATATTATTTTCGTAAAAAAATCAGCCCAATCATAAACAAAATTTCCGCGTGAGTTTTCTTACTTTTCCCCTTTCTCTTCTCCTTTGGGAAGAGAAAAAAATTCGGCGGGAAAAAAGTAGGTATCATCAATGAAAAAAAGGGGGAAAAACCTTCTTATTTCTCAAGTAATTTATTATATATTGAAGGGAGTTTTCACGAAAATGTAAGTAATTTTTTCTTTTTTAATCGACATAAAGTTTTGAAATGCTCATAAAACACAAATATGCAACAAATGCAACACTTGCTTACATTAATGGAAGACAACGCGGATATAGCGCGTGGATTTTCCAAAGGCACTAAGGATGCACAACAGAGATTTTGCACAAAAGTTGAAATGGAGCTTAATTCTATGGGTCCTCCTACCAAATGTAATGCCGAATGGAAAAAGGTAAGTTCTTAGTAAAAAAAAACTAAAAACAAAATCCCTTCCATGTAAGTTTTCAATTTTAGGTGTTGGCAGATAAAAATATGTTCGGCAAAAAGATGCCTAAAAGCTGAGAGAAAAAAAGTACAGGGGGAGGCCCGAATAAGGAAGTGAAATTTTCACCCATAGAGGAAGGTATTTACAATCTCGTGGGTATGAAGTCCGCGGTAGAAGGTGTGGCAGCGAAATCGTATGGACTTAACTCAAAAAGAATCAACAGCGACTGTTACAGATGCTTGGGAGGATGCAGTGCTGCAGGAACTGGATGAGATAATAGAGATTCCGCAAAAAATGTCTCCAGCTAATATGGAAACTTCTAGGGCGCTTCAGTCGTCATCTCAGCCTAAAATTCTAACTCAACTAGGTTCACAAAAAGAAATAGCAAAAAGTTTTTATGAAGCCCTTAAAACTGAGATTGAAGTTCAAAAGGACCTAGTCGAAACAATAAAATTAATAGCGCAAAATCAAAAGGAGCAGTAGCAACACACAAAAAGAATTTACCGGTCCCTTGAAAAATGAATGAAGATAGTGAAAGACATTATAAAAGAATGGAAAATCTTAAGACGGCGGCATTATGCCGCCGTATTACCCTCAAGCCATAAATGTGAATTGCAACGTCATGCAACTTATTTTTTAAGAATTGCGTTCCACTTTAAGTGAATTTGATCTGTTTTTTATTTGTTTTTATGTTTAAAAAACTTTTTTTATTTAACTTTAAATAAACTAGAAATAAGAATACACAAGTATTTAGTGAAAATTATTTATACACATAAATTATAAAAGTGTTAATCATTATATAGCTTGAGCTTGTTACGTGACCTGGTGGCACTTAAGAGATTCGTCTGGGTTAGCTCAGTCAGAGACTATACGGGACGTGCGATCTCAACCATCACCTAAGCCCAAAGGTCAAGCAGCAATTAAAAATTTCTACTATCAAAAAAATTGAACACTACAACAACTAACACACCATCTTTAGGGAAGTTAGATCACTCTTCCAACCGCCCATATCCCAACCATGGCCATTTCCTTTTCCGGTCGTATATTTGTAAATGACCCCATGAATCTAATTACACACACACTCTTACCTTGGTTTCAAATTACCCCTGTAAGAAAAAATTAACCAATCATTTTTTTTTGTTGTTTCGCAATTCAATACATATTATTTATATTATTTATTCTGAATCTTAAACCTAAATACAACATAAAACTTATTTTATTATACAATGATTAATAATTAAGAAAAACGTACCAGATTTAAAACTAATCAACAAAACATAAATATACAATTGCTTCTGATTTTCTTTTTCTTTTTTGTTTAACTGGGCAATCTCCGTCATAAAGCAAATATTTATTAACTGAATAAAATTATCGTTATTTTTTTTTTGTTTCTCTTTAAAAAAAATCTCCTTATCCTTTTAGATTTTAAGGCTTATTAACTCATCAACCTTTCTATATCAATTTCCTATCTGAAGGAGCTCTCTAAGATGGAATTTACCTGCCAATTCTGCAGTCACTAATTACTCTCAAATTTGTTCCTTAAAACCTAGAGTTTCTGGAGAAATTAAACAAAATTTAATTCCAAAACTTTTACTTCCAAAAAAAAAACTTGCTTTATCACCGGACTCTACTAGAGATAAGTATTTAAGAATTTATTTAAATTACTAATCACATAAAATAGAATAAGAACATAAAAAAAACTAATCGCAAACAAAAAAAAAATCTAACATTAATTTTCCTTTATATTCTAATGCATATATATATTTTAATAAAATTCTTAATATATAGTTAAAAACTTCTAATTATTTACATTTCTTCCTTTTTTCTAGGTAATCCTCCGTACGACTCTTCTTCCGCTTAGCATCCAGCCGTCTCCTGCAAATCGTGGCTTCAAAGGATTCGCTGCTTTCAAACACTTATTCTTCTGTCTTGTTCTTATTTTATTATTATTTTATTTTTGTGGATTTTATTTATAGCTTATTGTTCCCACATTAAAATTTCTTTGTCATTTGTTTAATAAAATTATTTAAAAGATTAAACAAAATTTCTTTATTTAAAAGGTTTATTTCTGTTCAATGTGCTATATTAATTGCTGAACAGTCACTATTTTGCACCAATATTTTTTTGAAATTTTAGACTTTTTTTGAACATGAACAATAACTTCAATATTTAGCTTTTTTTATGCTTTTAATAAGTTTATTGTAAATTTTTTTAACTTATATGATTTTATAAATTTAAAATGTTTCGCCCACACTCCATAAGTTTATAAATCTTTGGCTTTTTCACTTTTCATAATTTTTGTTTATTTGTTTGTTTAATAAACTTCTCATCTGAACTTTTGCACTTGGCTGGGTCACGAACTATCCATCAACTCCTCTCTCTTTTCTCTTGCATGGCCTTTTATACGATTCCTCTCCTTTATTTTATTTTGCTGAATTCACTCCTGAATTCTAGAAAAATCTAATCCCTACATACGTATAAACTCTCATAAAATTAAATCGTGAAGAATTAAATTCCAGAACATTCTATCGCCATCTTTTTCCTCCATATTTACTGAAAATACCTCCAAAAATCTTTCCAGAACTTTCATGTCGCATCCTACCATTACATTCAGTTTTCGTCCATACAATACCAGGCTTGCATGAAAATAGCAAGTAACTCATTCATAATGAAAATTTTAAAAATTTCATATTGAAAAAGTGACTTTCCCACCCCTGTATTTACGCAAAACATTTGCGTTGCCAAATTTACTACGACCCTCGTCTTTTTCGTTGAATGAACTGACTGAACACACTTACCCTAACCCATAGACAAACAAAAAGTAAACAAACAGATACATTAAGAATCCTACAAGAAATTGATGATGGCAACTAACACATTAACAAAAATAAAAAAATTCAAATTAAACATGCTGTTTCACTTTTGTATATGTACAAAAGTAATGTTAATAATCTCGAGGGAGATGAAGAATTCACACATACCCAATGTTTACATCATTTTTGTATTTTGCCCTTAAGAATGTGATGGGAAGTTTAACACGCGCAGTGATGGTAAAATCCAAATGAGCGGTCAAATGACTGTCACTGTTCTTATAGGGAAGAAGCATTTTAGAAAATATAAAAGAACATGAGGTAAGTAAAACTAACAAATTATTTAAATAAATCAATTTTTTTAGCCTTTTATTATTATTTTTCTTTCCAGATTTACTACGGCGACTCCTAAGCAGTGAAGGTAACCGGTAAAGTATCGTTCCTATTTATATTTTTCAAATAATTAACATATTTCTCTATTTTCAGGTATGAACAAAATGAGCATTCTTAAATTGCGGTGTTGCTCAGCCGCCAATTAAACAAAAGGCCATCTAATGGTTCCACTGCGGCCGGCCATCCGCAAGAGCAAGGTGGACCATCAAAAAGAATAAAACAAAAACTAAACAAATCTAATAAAACTAATCTCACCTTAGAATAGACAAGAAAAAACTAACAATAACTAACAATTAACAAAAAAATTTTAGAAAAAAAAACCGGGACTTGGGTCGGAGGTGGTTCCTCCAAGTGGAAAGAGACCCTTCCCCATAATATTTCCGAGGGACTCGAGGCAGTAGGGTAATTTAGCCTCCTCCCGACGCTCTTCCTAAAGGCGTCGCTGCGCAATTTTTTTTTTGGTCTCGACTTAAATTTTTACGGCCACCGCAACAAAACACCAGTGCTGAAAACGAGAGGTTGCAGGAATGGTGTGCGTGGACATTCTATTGTATTTGGCTACTTGCCGTACCCAACGTGAGGAACTCCCACACCCTGAGATCAAGTGTCACATTCTACCTTGAAGGAGCCGGGCTATTTTGGTGTATATGCTAAACTTGTGGACACAAAGGCTAAGTCATATTTTCTATTTCATGTTGTCGTTGTTAATTTTATGCATTTATTTTCATATCATATTTGCATATCTTCAAGTTCATACATGTTATTTCCTATTGGCCTTAGGATACGACATTTTAAAAATTTCTTGCAAAATTTTGCATTCCTATTTTTTTCAAAATCACTAAGTATCATATTTCTTCGATACACTTCTTGACCTGGCACAAACTTTACGTTTCTTGCTCTTTTATTATACCGCTGGGCTGAGCGAGTATAAGCCTCATGCATATTATTCCGAATCTTTTCTCTTATTAAAGCAAGTTTATCACTATTGTGTAGGCTATTAATTTCATGATCAGATAATGATAGCAATTTTTTTGCTAATTTGTAATCGTTTCCATTGGTAAACATATGATAACCGAATAACGCAAAAAATGGGGTAACTCCCGTTGCAGAATGTACGGAGTTTCTTAAAGCGCATTCAATTTCTGAAATATAGAGATCCCAGTCGCGATGGTCTTCCTCTAGGTACGCTCGAATCGCAGCCACCACTGACTGGTTTACTCTTTCCGATGCGTTGGCCTGCGGTGAGTAGACAGCAGTTTTCATATGTTTAATTTTGTATGTTTCTATCATTTTTGAAAAGCTTTTCGATACAAACTGCGAGCCATTGTCACTGTGAATGATCTCTGGGACTCCGAACTTATGAAATATTTCCTGAATTAGGAATTGTACCACATTATTCGTTGTTGCTTCTCGCATTGCCTTTAAAAATGTAAATTTTGTAAAATGATCGACTACGATAAAAATATAACAGTTGCCACTTTTAGACCGAGGATATTTACCAAGGAAATCGAGGTAAAGTTTTTGGAATGGTCTTTCCGTTACCACTTCTTGACCAATTTCTGGCATCAGGTTTTGATTAGCAGGTTTAGTTTCTTTACAAATTTTACAAGCTTTTACATATTCTCTTATTTGAACGGTCATTCGAGGCCAGTAGTAGAGACGTTTGACTTTTTCTAATGTTTTTGCTGTCCCACAATGAGCTGAAGTGTTAGCAGAATGAGCTTTTTCTATAATTTTAGTAGTTAAATTTGATGGGATCCACAACTTCCATGTAAACTGTTCATGCGGATCCTGATCAAAGTTTAGTTTTTTGAAAATAAGGCCATCTTGGACTTTTAAATCTGGTAATTCTGAATTGGCTTCTGTGATTTGTTTTTTTAAATCTACATATTCGATATTTTCAAATTCTTCTGACTCAATATCAAGTAATTGTTCTAAATTTACTTCACTAACAGCGTTTTCTGATGGTAATCTAGACAACGTGTCTGCAACAACATTATCGGAACCTTTTCGGTGTTCGATGTTAAAATTGTAGGCCTGAAGTTGTAACGACCAACGAGCTAGTCTGCCGCTAAGATCTTTCAAACTCATTAACCATTTGAGGCTTGCGTGATCAGTTATTACCGTAAAAGGCATTAACTCCACATAGGGCCTAAATTTCTTGATCGCCATCACAGCTGCAAAACACTCTTTTTCGGTGACGCTGTAGTTCCTCTGGCAAGAATTCAATTTTTGAGAATAGAAAGCTATAGGATTTTCCTGTTGCTTATCGTTATACTGAAATAAAACCGCGCCAATACCATAATCAGATGCATCGCACTGTATATAAAAGTGTTTTGAAAAATCGGCATGTTTTAATACCGGTGATGTGGTAAGGGCTTTTTTAAGGTTTTCGAACGCTTGTATAGCTTCTGCAGTCATCACGAATTTCTCCGATTTTTTTAACGTATCAGTGAGCGGTGCAGATATAGTAGCAAAATTTCTAATAAATCGCCTATACCAGCCCGCAATTCCTAAAAAACTTCTAACCTCTCGTGTCGTTTTAGGTAATTTAATGCTTCGAATGGCTTGAATTTTATCTGGGTCGGTTTTTAAAGTCCCACCACCAATAATGAATCCTAAATATTTTAGCTCTTGGAAACAGAACTGCGATTTTTTTAGACCTATGGTTAAATTTGCCTCTCTCAGACATTTAGCAACTTCTCTTAATAAGTTCAAGTGTTCATCAAAATCACTAGATATTACCAGAAGGTCATCTAAATACACGAATATATTATTTTTCAACTTACTAGGAATCACTTTGTCCATGAGCCTACATAATCTCTGGGCCGCGTTACACAAGCCGAATGGCATTACGCGAAACTGGTACAATGGTCGGCCTGCGACAGTGAACGCTGTGTAAGGTTTGCATTCATCGTCTAGCTCTATTTGCCAGAAGGCGTATTTCAAATCTACACTACTAATAAAATGCGTTTCGTCGATTCGACTCAATATCCCATCTATATTTTGTAGCGGGTAAGCATCCTTAATTGTTAACGCATTTAGTTTGCGGGCATCTAGACAAAAACGGTTTTTACCTGACTTTCGGACTAGCGTTGTGCGGTTGCTCCACGGACTTTCACTTTCCTCTATTACCCCCAGCTTTAGCATATTATCTATCTCATCGTAAGTAATCTTTTGTACCGCTGGAGAGATAGGGTAATACCTGTCCTTAACCGGGACTGCATCTTTCACTAATTTTATCATGTGCTTTTCTAACTTCGTACATCCTAGGCCTTTTACTTCAAAAGAATTAAAACAATTTATAACTTCTTTTAACTTTTTGTGTTGAGTCTCATCGAGAACGTGTGGTTTCATTCGGTGTTCCCTAATATTATTAGCAAATTCTTGTTGAACTTTCTCTATATCTATTTCAGCCAATTCTAAGACTTCTGGGGCCAATTCAAAAATTCTTAAAAAATCTACCCCCAAATATAAATCTTGCTCTAAATCAGGACATAAGTACAAGCATATTTGATGTTTCTTGCCTTTAAATTCGACGCTGACGTCTATTTTACCTAAAATTCGGTATTGCTGACCACCGGCTGTTTTTACAGTGGTCCACATGGGCAAAATTTCGAGATCTGTATCAAGAATAAATTCTCTGCAATTTTTCCCTAATATGCTCACTGTTGCCCCGGTGTCTAATAGACCTGTTATTTTTTTGTCTTGAACTTTAACTTCTATAAAAATCCTCGGATCGCTCTTACTATTATTTGCTCTATTTATTGAGTCTACAAGGAATCTTTTCTTTTTGCGGCGTTCTGAAAACTTTTTTCTTAGACGAATGATTCGTTTAGATAGCTTTCTGGGCTGATCATTTGATTTAAATATTTTAGATTTTACGTTTTCATAGTTTTGTTTTCTGACTTCAATTGGTAAATAATGCCTAATTTGTGGCAAATAATTTTTAACATTATTTACTTCTTTTACTGATGTTATTAACTTTACTTTATTGATGCCATTTTGTTGTTTATTATTTAGTTGCTGGGGTACTGACACTGACGTGGGCCCCCCGTCGATCCCACGCCTTGCGGGCGGTTTTTCTGCTTACATTCAGGGCACTTTGGAGCGACGACATTTGCCTTCCCACACCGGTA
This sequence comes from Phasia obesa, assembly GCA_949628195.1. Classification (NCBI taxonomy): domain Eukaryota; kingdom Metazoa; phylum Arthropoda; class Insecta; order Diptera; family Tachinidae; genus Phasia; species Phasia obesa. The sequence continues at coordinate 52,585,857 of OX451219.1, read as the reverse complement.
ACAAAATAATTTTCGTTCCAATGATTCACATTCTCTGAAACCGTGTCCTTCTTCATGACAGTTCCAACAGATTAATTGCCTTGGATGATTTTCTCTGATGGCAGCTATTTCTTCATAAGGCGTTTGATCATCACTTAACTTCTCATCTTCTAGAACGTCGAAATGTACTTCACTCACTGCTCTAATCGGACGCTGAGTAGGTTTAGTGTACCTTACTTCCCTTCTTAAGAAATTTTTTTCTGCCTCCAAGCACTCAAAACGTAGTTGCTCCACCGAAGAAACTGAAATTGGGTATACTATCCTGGCAAGACTCTCTTTAATATTTCTCTTCATGATCTTTACCATATCATATTCGGGAATCGGCTGACATAACCTTGAACGCAATTTGTTCATTTCGTAAAAATAATTATCAATGGGTTCACTCATTTGTTGTTTCCTTTCTACTAGATCACGCATGATTTCAAAGTTGGACGTATTGGTTCTGTACTGGTTTAAAAGTTCACTTCGCAGAGATGGCCACCGCATAATTCCATGCGTACGTATCAGCAGCCAATACCAATCTTTGACAGGACCAGTAACCAACAAGTGAAAATCTCTGAGGATTTCATCCCAAAGGATATCATACTGCGCTTGTAGATGTTCCAGACGAAAGATAAAATCTTCCACACTCATGTGAGTATTATTACCGTTGAATGTTAAACCCCATTTGTCAATTCTAATTGTAATTTTTTCGGTTGATCGTGAATTACCATTTACCTGGATACCCCTTTGAGTTGATTCTTCGGACGATCCAATGGGTTCAGTTGAACGACTTGATTCGGCGCTAGTTCCATGATTCGGTAAGTTCGGATTCGTATTTATATTTTCAAAACCAGATGGAACTCGGACTATTTGATTAGGCCGGTTAGCAATATTGACATTCCGATTCGCGCTGTTAAAAGTAAACTGATTTGATACAGGAAAAGACTCGGTGTTGAAATTTTGTCTACCACTAGCATTATTTTCAGTATTTAAACGCATGTTTAACGGTTCAGTAATTTGAGTCCTATTATTTGCCAAATCCCTAACGACCGTCGACAATTCTCCCATCATTCTTCTTACCTCTATCATCTCACTTTGAATCATATCTCTCATTTTGTCCTCTAATGCCCTCTGAACATTTAAAGTTTCATCGACTACTAAATCCCTAACCTCTGGATCAATTTCTAAAGAAGTTGCGTTAGCATCTCTACCCAATCCCTGAGTCGGCCCTGAAACGTTTCCTGACGTCCCTGGCAAAACAATTTCTTTTTGTTGTGACCGCGAATTAATCGTTTTCGACATATCAAATACATTCGAATTATTATTACTAGCCATTTCTAGTTCTGTAACTTTTCTATGCTTAGCCTGTATTTGATATGAACTATTTAAGTCTGAATGGACGGGTCTTTTTCTATTGGAACTAGATCCTTTATTCATTACTTTTCAATTTAACGTTTTCGACAAAAGCACTTCACAGCCAAAATTTATAAAAATATAGAGGTTGAAATTATGACACACCAAAAAAAATGACAAAGTAATTTTTGTAGATAGGTATAATAATAAAAAGAAGGAAATATAAAATATATAATATAAAAAAAAATTTATAAATAAAATGAATAAAAAATAATAATAATATAAATAATAATAATATTTGAAATAAATAAAACATGCGATAATAATAAAAAAAATCAATATAAATTTGCAAAAAAAAAAAATTAAAAAGAAAAATATATGATTTAAGCCTTAAGGATATCCCGGACTCAATAAATCAATAAAATATGTAAAGAATTAATCAAACAAATAAGTTAATAAATAACCAAATAACTATATAAATAAATAAATCAATAAATTAATAAATAATAAAATCAATACTTAATTAAATATGTAAAAAGTTCAAAATAACTAATATATAAATCAACACAGAAAGAAAAATAAAAAAAATAATAAATAAACACAATTAAATAATTCCGAAAATCAAAACTTTCACACGAAATTATTTGTATATTCTTGTAGACTTTTTCCGTACTGTTTTAGGGGTTTTTTTGAAACCAAAAGACATGTATGTGTGTGTATATCGCGATTTTATATTGGCTCTTTCTTACGAAAGCTAAAGTGGTGTATTACAGACAATAATAACAAAAAAACTATTAACATTATTAAGTATGGATGTGCTCTAGTTTTTCATTACAACTTTCTAATGATATTACTAGAGGCTAATATTTAGCTATTATCGATCATCTCTAACACTGACTCTAAACCTGTGCGGCTATCGATTTAGCTTAATATCGCTCCACAACCAGACTTAATTCCAAAAAATTTTATTTTTTTTTAATAAACAATCTGGAGGGTAGAGCGTACTATTAGGTAAATCTATATTTTCCCTAAGAACTTTCCCTTCTCCTCCTTTGAACTAGCAGTATAATTCCATCGATTCCTCAAGACTTTGTGAAATCTCTCGTACATCGGACTTTCAGCCACCTGACTGAAACGGCTACGAGTGAGACCAACAAAAACATCAATTTCACCGACAGAACTACTTTATTCTATTGTAAACACTTATTGGGTTATTGTTTTGTGTTTCGTTTTTGTACACAAGTTTTATATACGTCTTCGAAATAATGAAGAGTTCCTTTTTTAGATTGGGCGCCATATTGTTACGTGACCTGGTGGCACTTAAGAGATTCGTCTGGGTTAGCTCAGTCAGAGACTATACGGGACGTGCGATCTCAACCATCACCTAAGCCCAAAGGTCAAGCAGCAATTAAAAATTTCTACTATCAAAAAAATTGAACACTACAACAACTAACACACCATCTTTAGGGAAGTTAGATCACTCTTCCAACCGCCCATATCCCAACCATGGCCATTTCCTTTTCCGGTCGTATATTTGTAAATGACCCCATGAATCTAATTACACACACACTCTTACCTTGGTTTCAAATTACCCCTGTAAGAAAAAATTAACCAATCATTTTTTTTTGTTGTTTCGCAATTCAATACATATTATTTATATTATTTATTCTGAATCTTAAACCTAAATACAACATAAAACTTATTTTATTATACAATGATTAATAATTAAGAAAAACGTACCAGATTTAAAACTAATCAACAAAACATAAATATACAATTGCTTCTGATTTTCTTTTTCTTTTTTGTTTAACTGGGCAATCTCCGTCATAAAGCAAATATTTATTAACTGAATAAAATTATCGTTATTTTTTTTTTGTTTCTCTTTAAAAAAAATCTCCTTATCCTTTTAGATTTTAAGGCTTATTAACTCATCAACCTTTCTATATCAATTTCCTATCTGAAGGAGCTCTCTAAGATGGAATTTACCTGCCAATTCTGCAGTCACTAATTACTCTCAAATTTGTTCCTTAAAACCTAGAGTTTCTGGAGAAATTAAACAAAATTTAATTCCAAAACTTTTACTTCCAAAAAAAAAACTTGCTTTATCACCGGACTCTACTAGAGATAAGTATTTAAGAATTTATTTAAATTACTAATCACATAAAATAGAATAAGAACATAAAAAAAACTAATCGCAAACAAAAAAAAAATCTAACATTAATTTTCCTTTATATTCTAATGCATATATATATTTTAATAAAATTCTTAATATATAGTTAAAAACTTCTAATTATTTACATTTCTTCCTTTTTTCTAGGTAATCCTCCGTACGACTCTTCTTCCGCTTAGCATCCAGCCGTCTCCTGCAAATCGTGGCTTCAAAGGATTCGCTGCTTTCAAACACTTATTCTTCTGTCTTGTTCTTATTTTATTATTATTTTATTTTTGTGGATTTTATTTATAGCTTATTGTTCCCACATTAAAATTTCTTTGTCATTTGTTTAATAAAATTATTTAAAAGATTAAACAAAATTTCTTTATTTAAAAGGTTTATTTCTGTTCAATGTGCTATATTAATTGCTGAACAGTCACTATTTTGCACCAATATTTTTTTGAAATTTTAGACTTTTTTTGAACATGAACAATAACTTCAATATTTAGCTTTTTTTATGCTTTTAATAAGTTTATTGTAAATTTTTTTAACTTATATGATTTTATAAATTTAAAATGTTTCGCCCACACTCCATAAGTTTATAAATCTTTGGCTTTTTCACTTTTCATAATTTTTGTTTATTTGTTTGTTTAATAAACTTCTCATCTGAACTTTTGCACTTGGCTGGGTCACGAACTATCCATCAACTCCTCTCTCTTTTCTCTTGCATGGCCTTTTATACGATTCCTCTCCTTTATTTTATTTTGCTGAATTCACTCCTGAATTCTAGAAAAATCTAATCCCTACATACGTATAAACTCTCATAAAATTAAATCGTGAAGAATTAAATTCCAGAACATTCTATCGCCATCTTTTTCCTCCATATTTACTGAAAATACCTCCAAAAATCTTTCCAGAACTTTCATGTCGCATCCTACCATTACATTCAGTTTTCGTCCATACAACACCAGGCTTGCTTGAAAATAGCAAGTAACTCATTCATAATGAAAATTTTAAAAATTTCATATTGAAAAAGTGACTTTCCCACCCCTGTATTTACGCAAAACATTTGCGTTGCCAAATTTACTACGACCCTCGTCTTTTTCGTTGAATGAACTGACTGAACACACTTACACTAACCCATAGACAAACAAAAAGTAAACAAACAGATACATTAAGAATCCTACAAGAAATTGATGATGGCAACTAACACATTAACAAAAATAAAAAAATTCAAATTAAACATGCTGTTTCACTTTTGTATATGTACAAAAGTAATGTTAATAATCTCGAGGGAGATGAAGAATTCACACATACCCAATGTTTACATCATTTTTGTATTTTGCCCTTAAGAATGTGATGGGAAGTTTAACACGCGCAGTGATGGTAAAATCCAAATGAGCGGTCAAATGACTGTCACTGTTCTTATAGGGAAGAAGCATTTTAGAAAATATAAAAGAACATGAGGTAAGTAAAACTAACAAATTATTTAAATAAATCAATTTTTTTAGCCTTTTATTATTATTTTTCTTTCCAGATTTACTACGGCGACTCCTAAGCAGTGAAGGTAACCGGTAAAGTATCGTTCCTATTTATATTTTTCAAATAATTAACATATTTCTCTATTTTCAGGTATGAACAAAATGAGCATTCTTAAATTGCGGTGTTGCTCAGCCGCCAATTAAACAAAAGGCCATCTAATGGTTCCACTGTGGCCGGCCATCCGCAAGAGCAAGGTGGACCATCAAAAAGAATAAAACAAAAACTAAACAAATCTAATAAAACTAATCTCACCTTAGAATAGACAAGAAAAAACTAACAATAACTAACAATTAACAAAAAAATTTTAGAAAAAAAAACCGGGACTTGGGTCGGAGGTGGTTCCTCCAAGTGGAAAGAGACCCTTCCCCATAATATTTCCGAGGGACTCGAGGCAGTAGGGTAATTTAGCCTCCTCCCGACGCTCTTCCTAAAGGCGTCGCTGCGCAATTTTTTTTTTGGTCTCGACTTAAATTTTTACGGCCACCGCAACAAGCTGAAGCTAAGTATTGGTTCGATACTGGTGGTACTACTTCTTCTTCCGGCATGGCTCAGTAAGTTCGCTGCATGAGTCATTTACCTTATAGTGGATGCAAATATTATGTAGAGCACAACATACGTTTACAATTTTGGCCGCCAGAGCGTAGTGCAATTCTCTTGCGTCAAGAAGGTATCTCCATCGATTTTTCAGCACGCCTTTCGTTCGCTCAATAATATTTCGTCACTTTGAATGAACCTCGTTAAATTTAATTTCCAAGGATCCGTCATCTGGCATACGATGTTGGGTTAATAGCCATGGCTCCAAAGGATATCTTGCGTCTCCTAGTTTTATAAAAATATTATTAGGTTATTATAATAACTTAAAATAAGGTATACCTAAAATCCAAAAGTTAGTTTCCCCTTGCAAATACTTCTGCTCAAAGTGAACTCGCAGGTCGCTATTGCTCCATATAGAGGAGTAATGGCATGCACCTGGGTGGGAAGGATCGACGTATCGAATTTTCCACTGGTCGTCACAAAGCTACAAACAACAACTTCATACTTAACTTAAGACTTACAAAAACAATTTTTTTGCTTTACTTTTTCCTATTCTTGTATAACATGTTTTTATTTAATTAATTATGCTCTTTTGCGCAAAGTGAAGCTAAAAAATATTCGTGTATATTCATACTTACCAGCATAACATTTAAACTAAATTTTCATTCTCGGTTGTAAAAAAGGTTTTTGTTTTCAGATGGAGCAATTATTTTAAAATGGGTCCCATCGATGCAACCGATAACTCCAGTTATTTTGTTCTTTTTATAAAAGGTCTGCGTAATTTCCCGCTTTTCTTCCGCTGTTTTCAGCATATTAATCCAAATTGGACAAAGTTGGGTTTCAAAAATATTTACAACTTCTTTTAGTACCATACTAAAAGTAGACTGTACTAAATGTACGTCTACGTCTAAATGTACCCGTTTGATATCTACCTTCGGCAAAAAAACGCAAGCACCTGCTAAGCTTGACTATCGGTGGAACAGCAAATTGCTTTTTGTGATTGCTTTGTAAGCACTTCCAACAAGTAACGAAAAGCTGGGTTATTTACCCGGTAGTATTTTTGAATCTTTCCATTAAAACGAGGAAAACATAATTTAAAAGTTGAAAAATGTTTCTGCATATACTTACAAGGATTGTGGCAATTCAAGTGGATTAGACACATCGCTCAACTGCCTTCTTTCAATCTTTAGATTTTTCAGTTGTCGCTCATCTTCTTCAACTATCTTACTTTCCGCAAGCATTCGAAAGGCAATACTATGCATTTTATATAATGTTTTTTTATGTTTTCCTTAAAAAATAATATTATCCGATGCACGTTTGTAAATAACTAAAAAATGAAATGACACTAAGAAAAACAGCTGATTTCATAAATTCTATTTTCCCTCTCCTTTATTTTTTATTTGCACGGAATTTATGATTGGGGAAATTTTTGTACGCGCTGCCCATACCACCTTGGTTTCTAATTGATCAGTCGGCGACGTTACTATCAAACGGAAAGTAATAGGACATTTTTTCAAATACGTGGGAATCGATAAATTAATTTCTTTTTATATTTTACCTGAGCTAAAAAAAATTCGACCGCTTAATCGGCGACGATACGCATAAAGAACTAGGTGCCGTGGTAGATCGCAAAAGGAACATTTTGGTCTTGAAGGAGAACATTGAGATTCCGTTTAAGGAGAAAATGTCAAGCAAAACAAATTATATTTTGAATGAGAAATTTTCTTCCGATGTTAAGACAAGTAAAGATAAAAAACACCTTTCGGCCCCTTAGAAATTTTTAGCAGAGATCAGGACGAGTTTTTTTGGGAAATGCCAAATATTTTAATACAATTGACCTTATTCCTAAAACAGCTTTTTTAACAGTAAATGGTAAATACGGGTTTTTGAGAACCCTTTGATTTAAAGAACGCCCCGGCCATCTTACAGAGGATGATAGATGACATTTTGAAAGAATTCATTGAGTACATTGATGACATAATCGTCATAGGAAAGAGTATGGACGATCGTGTTAGAAATATTGACACCATATTCGCATGGCTTCGTAAAGCAAACTTAAAGGTAAACCTAGAAAAAACTCATTATATGAAAACTGAGGTAGAGTTCCTTGGATATATAGTGGATGCCGAAGGTATCAAACCAGAACCGAGCAAAGTTAAATCTATAGAAAATCTACTTCCTTCTATGAACCTGAAAGACCTGAAAAATTTCTTAGGAATGACCTCCTACTATAGAAGATTCGTTCGTGACTAACGTTCGTGACGCGTCAAATTTTGCTGTAGGCGCCGTTTCTCACAGGGTGAAAGATAGCCAATAGCTTTTATTTCTAGATCGCTTACCAAAAGAGAAGAGAGCTATTCGACAAACGTAAAAAGTTGAGATACTATCTGTATGGGGAAAAGTAAATCAAAATTTATACTAATCACCAACCTATGAAATTCGCGCTGGGAAACAGGAATTTTGTTGCAAAACTGAAGAGATGGAAAGCCCGAATAGAGAAATATAATTACGAGTTAATTTACAAGCCTGGTAAATCAAACCACGTTGCAGACTCTCTTTCTAGGCTAAAAACTACTTTAAAAGGTGAAAAAAATTACTATAAATACATATACATATATGTACATATGTATGTATGTGTATGACAGAATATGCTTATTTGCGTAACTTTTACAACTAAGATTACTTTCACGATTACATTTAACACTTGCGTTTTTAAATATGAATCGAAACAGTAAACAGCGGCATGTCCGATGTGTTTAACATAGTTACATATGTATTTGTCTATGTATGTACATGGTATGCATATTAATTATACAATAATAGATAAATTTGGTAAAGGTTTGTGATTGGATATAAAAGGTGGTGCAGAATTAAAAAATCTAGTGTGTAGTTGGTGTTGTTTCTAAACATTGTCAACTAATTTTTGTAACTTTAGTTTGTAGAAAGGTCTTATTGCATCAACATCAAATAATTTAAAATAAAACAAAACAGATCTCTGTCTTTTTGTATGTAATAAAATAAAATGTTATTATAAAAAAACAAAGAAATTAAGTAACTAAAATTTGAGAAAAAAAACTTAATGGCTAAACATATTACAATGAAATTAAAATCCATTTTCTTATTGGTAATTAAACTAATAATTTTCGGATTGTTAAGTTCTACAGAAGGACAGCAGGCACGCGTTACTTTGAAACAAGGAACATTAGTCGGGGTAATTAATTTGTAATTTTTACTAGTTAAGCCTAACAAATATTTTTTAAACAACTTAAAATTATTTTGATAATAATGCGGCACACCGCAACATATAGGCAAAATGCATCTATATAAAAATCTTAAAAACAAATACAACAAGAACACAATAAACATAATTGGTAAATTTTCCAAATACAATAATACATTAGTGAAACTAAAATCCTCCACAACATTTTTAATTAAGTGTAAACAATTAGGTATTATACCAAACTTTATTGTAAATGCCACTAAGAACTTAAATAACATATTTAATTTTAACGATCATTATTATTATAATATTAAAACAGATTTAGAAAAATGTTTTTATAAATTCCACACAATTATACTAAATCTACTCATACAATACAAACACAAACAAATTCACATGAACACAATACAAATAACCAAAACAGAAAAACTGATGAGAGACTTACTTGATGAAGATGATCTAACAGTACTGCTAATAAGTGAAAATAATTTAAAAGAAAAACTCAAAAACGACAAGAAAAGAGTACACATCAAAAACCTAACAAAACTTAAAGAACAGATTTTTTTTTTTTGTTTTCATAATTTATTTATTGTATCTTCAAAATTTTTGAACTAACAATAATTACTCGTATCTTAAGTCTAAAATAAAATATTCTTTTTAAGTCCAGCCAGTGCTAGACAAAAATAATGTTTGTTTAACGGATTTTGAAATCATTTGCGGGTCATCCCTCTAATGTACGGCCAAGAAAAGCAGTATCTCTTCTTTTTAGTCGAATGTAACCAGGTTCATTCAGCATGTTACGCGCCAAAGGGTTTGGATGAGATTCAAGCCTCTTTAGATATGTGGCTGCATGTTTCGCTATTTCTGCTTTAACTGATGGCATGTTTAGGTCTTTGTGGATGTTCGAATTTTTTATATACCAGGGAGCAGATGTAATCATACGTATAATCTTATTTTGGCGCCTTTGAATTTTTTCTACATTGCTAGCTGAGGCAGTGCCCCATAACTGAATCCCATAGCACCAAATTGGTTTGAGGACCGACTTGTACAGTAGAAGTTTACAATCTAAGCTCAGGGTGGAGTTTCTGCCAATAAGCCAATTTAGTTGTACTGCTTTTAGTTTCATTTGTGTTAACTTGGATTCTATGTGGCTTTTCCAAGTAAGGCGGCGGTCAAGATGTATACCCAGGTATTTGACGTCTGAAAGCTGTGGTATCATTTGGTTATTTATGCGAATAGGAGGGCATGAGTCCCTACGCAGTGTGAAAGTTATGTGAGTGCATTTTTGTTCATTCACTTTTATTCTCCATTTTTCTAGCCATTTTTCCAAATTGAGTATGTGGTCTTGTAAAAGTTGTGATGCTTCTTGGGCACTTTCATGAATACTTAAAAAAGCTGTGTCATCTGCAAAAGTTGATGTGTGGACTAGGGTGCTAATTGGCATATCCGATGTGTACAGTAGATATAAAATTGGTCCCAAAATACTACCTTGGGGAACTCCGGCTTCAATGAGCTGTGGCGAGCTTAAAAAGTCACCTTCTTTTAGTAAAAACTTGCGATTCGTTAAATAATCTTTTAAAAACATATACAAGTTTTCGGGCAAGTTCAGCTTTAGCTTAAATATTAGGCCTTCGTGCCAAACCTTATCGAATGCTTGAGAAACGTCGATAAAGAGCGCAGAACAGTATTTTTTTTTCTTCAAAGGTTGTTTTAATTACATTTACGAATCTGTGTGTTTGTTGGATCGTACTATGTTGTTTTCTGAAGCCGAATTGATGGTTCGGAATGCATCCTTTCGCGCTAAGTATTGGATTCAGCTTAGTTATTAATATTCTCTCAAATAACTTTGACACGTTAGATAAAAGGCTTATAGGTCTGTATGATTCTACTTTTGTGTGGTCTTTTCCTGGTTTAGGAATCATAGTTATCAAAGAGACCTTCCACTCTGTGGGAAAGTACTCAAGACGTAAGATGGCATTAAAAACAAGCAGAATAATTCTGCGACCTATAAGGGGCAACTCAACTAACATCTTGTTACTTGTTTTATCAACGCCAGGGGCTTTTTTGGTGTTTAAATCCGCTATTGCCCTTTCAATATCGTTAAATTCAAATCTTAGGGGTACTACGGCACTAGAAAAGAACAGATGATGGAAAAACTAAACATTCAGAATAACCAAGATTGGTTCGTTAACACAACAAACACGATCATACCTACAAACATCAGTTGGTTATTATCTCTAGGACCGAAGCATGCATTACCGTATACAAAAACAATGTTTCCACTATTTAAATGCATTGCAGACAATGAAGATATTATCCAAACATTGGATAATAAAGAAGAGCAAGAAATTGCGAGAAGCAAAGTGACGACTCTTATTGATAATCACTTAAACAAAGTGAACATAAATCAAAGAGATAAAATGATACTAGACACAGTGCAACAAACTAAACAATTTCTTGAGAAAAATAAAGACATACTAATTTTAAGTTCAGATAAAGGAAACAAGACAGTAGCAATAAGTAATGAATGCTACAAGCGTGGAATGAGAGACATTCTTTGGGATATGTGCACATACAGACGTTTAAGACAAGATCCAACATCATCATTGCAGGCAAAAAACAATTTGTTCGTCAACAAATTATTCAACATGAACTTAATTGATGAAAGGGAAAAGGCAATATTAGTAAGTAAGACTGCAATAACACCTAGATTATACGGATTACCTAAGATTCACAAACCTGATATACCACTGAGACCGATATGTTCATCAATAAACTCTCCATCATACGGGCTGTGCAAATATATAATAACGATTTTAAAAAACTTGACTAAAGATTCAAAGTACAATATAAGAGATGCTATAGAGTTTAAAAGTAGAATTAATAACACATCAATTGAGGATGATGAGCTTTGATGTCATATCGCTATTTCCAAGCATCCCAGTAAATCTAGCGGTCAAGACAATTGAAAAGAAATGGGATATTCTACAGCAGTTCACAAATATACCAAAAAACTTATTCATGGATATACTCAATTTTTGTATTAAAGACTGTAGATACTTTAAATATGACGATAAGATTTATCAACAATTAAAAGGAATGCCTATGGGATCACCAGCATCACCTGTGATAGCTGACATAATAATGGAGGAACTGTTAGAATCAACCTTAAGAGAAATGCAGAACAAACCTAGAATAATAACCAAATATGTGGACGACCTCTTTGCTATTGTAAAAACTAACCTTGTAACGGAAACATTAAAAAAGTTAAATTTATTCCACAGTCATATCCAATTCACAATAGAAACTGAAAATGACAATAAACTACCATATTTAGATTCCATGATACAGAGAAAAGAAGGATTACTAAAACTTGACTGGTATCAAAAAACTACAGCTTCAAACAGATTAATAAATTTTTACTCCAAGCATCCCAGAAAAACTATAATAAATACAGCAACAAATTTCATCCAAAGAGTACTTGACATTAGTGACGAGACATTTTATAAAAGTAATATAGATAAAATTAGAATAATTCTAAGCAAGAATGAATTTCCTCGAAAAACTATAAACGAACTAATTAAGCATGTCAAAAGAAGAAGGAGAGATACTACAAACGTAGATAAAATACCGAAAATCTACAAACCAATCACGTATATTCCGGGACTAACCGAAAGAATTAAAAATACAAATATTTACAATAACAACACATTTCAACTAGCAATGAAAACAGACAATTCATTGAGCAAATTATTTAGTAAAATGAAAGACAAGCTGAAAAAACAAGACAAGTCCAATTTAATATACCAAATCAATTGCAATGGTGACGGATTAAATCCATGTAATAAATCATATGTTGGCACAACAAAAACAAAATTGAAAACAAGATTGTCCTCTCATAAATCGGACATCAAAGCAACAGACAAACCAATAGAGCAAAAAACGGCGCTAGCGGCACACTGTGCCAGACACAATCACAAACCTAATTTTGAGAACGTGAGAGTACTACAAGAAGAGAACAACTACAAGAAAAGATTTACTCTTGAAATGCTTCATATAATTTCTGTACCGCCAAATGAACGATTGAACTATAAAACAGACACCGATAATTGTGCGCAATTGTACAGACATATAATAAGTAAACATAAACAAAAATAAATTCAGTTTCCAATTGTCCGTTGAATGTAATAGTGATATTTTTTTGTTTCTAACTATCGTCTTTTAAAATGTATGTACGAAATAATTTATGCATTATAGTGTTTGTTATTTATCAAATGTTTTTCTTGTTAAATAGATTTCCTTGATAATGGTTAGCGAAGCTAACCGAAATATTGGAATATAATAAAATAATTTTATAGAACAAAATATAAACGCTGTTTTTATTTTGGATGGACCTTTAGCCGAATTAACAACATCTCACACAATATTTGATTTTAGAATTCATACATTCATAAATTACATAATTATAGTTTAATAATAAAAACAAGTGGACGCACAGTGTACTATTTCACGAGAAGGCGGTCAAAAATCCATAACTTTTGATTGGATTGGAATTTTGACACGTTTTTTTGTTTAGTAGAAAATTAAAAAAAAATATAGAGGGTTTAAAATATATTTTAATTTTTATTCGAATTCTAGTATAAAAGTGGTATTCTAAAAACAGTAACTACTATTATTGATGATTGCTGTTATATTTTATTTTGTATGTGACAACTGAGCCTTTTTTTAAAGTGGTATAAGTCCACTTAAAAAAAAAAACTAATTTAACGTTAATTTTAATGAGGTTAAGGCCCAACTATAATATGCATAAGCTAGCTTAAGCCAACTTAAGCAACTGTGCAATTACATAAAAATCATATGTGGCAAACTATAATGTACTTAACAACACTTTTCGTTGACTTTCGTCAATTGTCATTTGCTTAAGCAAAGTCCAAACCGATCGCACATTCCGTACGGAAACAGCTGTTTGTGCTTACATCTGAATGTACATTCATAAAAATTGCAATGGAGAACGAAAGTGAACAAATGAAAGTGAAATATAAAAAAAGAAGTTTCTATAAGAAACAAAGGGAGGCGTTGTATAAGAATCGTAATTAAAAAGAAAGAGCATTTTATTGATTCTGAGTTGAGTGATGCGTTGCATTTTTTAGTATTTTTGGCCAAAATTACACAAACAGCAAAAAATGTTGATTTTTTCTTTCGAAATTTTCTTAAAACTATTAAAAATAATTATTAATTTGTATATAAATGGCAGTAGGTATATAAAATATGTCTATTTAACAACTTTAACAAATTTAATTTTTTCAGAAAAAAATTATTAATTTTCAAAAGTACGAATAAAACAAATGTGCAACTGTGTCATAATAGTTTTTAGATTCATGTAAGTACATTGTAGCCATCTAAAAGTCTTCAATAAGTTGCTTAAGCATTTGAGAGACTTTTCGTTCATTTTTTGACATTAGCTTAAGCCAGCATATGCATATTATATTTGGGCCTTTAGACACCTTCTCTCCTTTGTTACAATGACATTTTCAATAGTGTTATATTTTAACATAAAATAAACAAAAACAGTTTTGCTATACATAGCTATTGCACAAAGTCTAGATTTGAGTTGAGGAGATCTGTGTGCTTGCCACTCTCTTTTAATTTTCCTTTTTTCAGCCAAGAGCCGCTCGACATCTACAAAATAAATTTGATTGTATCTAGCTGATTGTCGGGTTACTGTTGCATGTTGGGCAGCTGATTTGAGGATTTGATCATAATTAATAAGACTTTGTTCCACATCTTCTGGTTTTCTCAGCGGTATATTTTCCGAACAGTGAGTACTGAGATACTTTCTATATTACAACCAATTAATGCTTGTGCTAGTTGTTGGTGACACAATATTTTGCTGGTTCCATATATAGACTATTGTGGGTGAATGATCTGAGGATAATTCGAGTGACGCTTCAACCTTAATCATTTCTCTCGAAATACCTTTAGTCACGCCAAAATCAATAACATCAGGTATTTTTTGTCGATCAGTAGGTCAATAGGTGGGTTGTCCGCATGATATCACATTCAGACGCATTTTTGAAATAGTGTCAAATAAAACAGGACCTTTTGGAGTAATAAGTCTTGATCGCCAAAACGTATATTTAGCCTTGTAGTCGCCTGATGCTATGAAACAGGGACCTAGTGATTTGTAGAAGTCGCTATATTGACTCTCTGATATTTGAAATCTAGGAGGTGAATAAATCGAAGAAATAACAAAGTTTTGATGATATTCTTCAATACAGATGTTTGTTGCTTGAAGATAGTCCTCACAAAAATCACACAGTAAATGATGTTTATAATTCGAGCCTTTATTAGAATTGCTGAACCACCACATGCTCTGCCACGGGGGTCTTTAGTGTCATATAATATATAGCCATTGATTTTAAAAAAGCTATTTGTTGTTAAATGAGTCTCTGAAACCATCATGACATCAATTTGTTGGTTCTTCAAGAAGTACTCGAGTTCATTTTTGTGTTGGCGTAAGCCGTTTGCGTTCCAGAAACATATTTTTAAACAGTTCATGGTTTGTTAAGTACCGCCTGCAACATCATAGATTGCATGCGAACCATTTCTTGCATCATGCTGCTCATAGAGCTCATAAAAACTGTACTGTACTGCAGTACTTTGTTGAAGATGGAATTTCAATTTTCCATACATCAATTTCTGTTGCTATAAGCCGGTATAACTTTTTGTTAAGGAAAGTTGATAGTTATATGTATGTATATTAACTTGCGTTAACTTTACGTTTTTTTGCCACCATACCAAACTAAATATATATATATATATATATTATATATATATATATATATATATATTTATATTTATATATAAATTTATATATATTTATATATATATTTATATATATATATATAAATTTATATATATTTATATATATATATATATATATATATATATATATATATATATATATATATATATATATATATATATATATATATTATATATATATATATATATATATATATATATATATATATATATATATATATATATATATATATATATATATATATTTATATATATTTATGCGTTGGTGACGCAGTAAACCAGTAGTAAAGTAAATACTAGAGATCTGCATTAGTTCATTTGTTTTTTAATCATATTAAATCATTACACCAACATGCAGAAACTCCTTTGTAGAAATGTGTGTTACAGTGAGCAATATAAACATGTTGAATGAATCAGCACAAAATCTGTATTAGAGAGAATCAAAACATGTTTCGTTTAGTTATTTTTTTTAAACTAAAACATTGCAATGTTGCTAACGGTTGTGTGTTAAAATTATCATTGTGCCAATAGAATTAATGAAATTACAGCTTTCATTAGTTTGCATAAAACAAACTGAATGGCAGGAATACCGATGGACAGAACAGTCAGACGGACCATCTGAAAGTCAGACAAACCAACAAACAGTCAGTGAGACCATCAGACAGTTCGTCAGATCGTCACACAGTCCCTCAGACAGTCAGTCAGTCAGCCAAACAATTAGTCAGACAATCAGATCGTCAAATAGTCAGATTGTCATACCGTCAAATATTCAGACCGTCAGATAGTGAAATAGTCAGGCTGTCAGACCGTCAGTTTGTCAGACGTTCGGACCGTCAGATAGTGAGTAAGACTGTCAGATCGTCAAACAGTCAGGCAGTCATACACTCAGATCGTCGGTCAATCAGACCGTCAGACCGACTAACAGTGAGTCAGACCGACAGTTTGTCAAACAGTCAGGCCGACAAACGGTCAGATCGTCAAATCGTCAGATCGATAAACAGTCAAATAGTCAGACCGTCAAATAGTCCGACCGTCAAACAGTCAGACCGTTAGTCAGTCAGACAATCAATCACACAGCTACTCAGTCTATCTATCTATAGAAACCAGCAGACCTACATATCTATAAAAACCAACGTTATGTTGACCATGGTGACAATGATGCGAATTCAATAATTTTTCTTCAACCAAATCGTGCATAATGGTGACGACGGTTTTTGAGTTCAATATTTTTTCTTCAACCAAAAAGTGCTTAACGTACCTATAGAAGTTTTCACTTCAATAATAATCAATAATGGTGGCGACAGTTTTTGGTGACGGTTGTGATTGGTGACAACGGTTTTTGAAATCAGTATTTTTTCTTTAACCAAAAAGTGCTCAACGTGCCTAAAGAAGTTTTCACTTCAAAAACAAACGCAAAATCAGTGATTCCAATGGAACGTGTAGTTTACTTTTTTGCAAGTTTAAATTAAAGAAAAAACATTTGTTTTACGGATTTTATTAGGTTGGTTGTTTAACATTTAAAAAAATAAAAATTATTCTGGTTTAACTGAATTTTGAATTATAATATTTTTTCAGTTGATTTAACGCACATCATTTTTTTAGTGCATAAAAGCTTTCTATACTTCACAATGAAAAAAAAAACGAAAATTTTCAAATTTAAAGCTTTATCTTTTAAAAACGAAACCTACATGTGAGAAGGTTTTGTTTTATAAAAACAGGACCATAATATAATTTTCTTTCATTCATTTCATAGTAGTTAAACTTATACTTATAGATTTTTACAATTGTTTTAGTAAATTGTATAAAAATTTTTAAGCTCTTTTTTGGAAAATAATAATAAAAAGAATTCAAATTGACGAACAATTTTTTCTACCAAAAACGTATAAAAACTGTAAAATACCAACCAAACTACTAAATCATAAAAAAAAGAAAACTACCACTTTTGGATATGCTTTCCCCATAGTAATCAATTTCAATTATTTTATTTTTTAAAAATAAATATTTTATGTTTCTTTCATAAAATTTATTTAATAAATTTACAAGGAATTAAGCGTAATTAGAAATAAATTATATTATATTATATTATATTATACGATTCAAAATATATTTTTTAAAAAGTAATAGCGCACGGTGCATAAATAAGATTTTCGTATTTTTATTTATTTTTTAATATTTAGCGGAAATTTAACATTTCATAGCCTTCACAGAAAAAAATATTTTTCAGGTTCAAATAACTAATTTGCATAATCAGACAATTTATTGTAAATTCAAACAATTAAATTTAAAATTAGTTTATTAAAAATATTTTTCGATATTTTCATACAATTAATTATGATATTTGTTAAAAAAAAATGTATGGACTTTAGAAAAGATTTTCAAACAAAAAATCAGACAAAAAAGTTTACTGAAAATTATAAAAAAATTAGTCTGAATCAGACAAAAAGTTTACCGAAATTAAAAAAAAACAAACAAGAAGTTCATCTGAAACAAATAAAAACTTTACTAAAATAACAAATAATTTTCAAACAAATAATTTGGTTAAATCAAAAACATAGTAAATCAAAAAAATAGTATCAGTTTTGTGACTAAATATGTAACTCTGACTATGATTTCACCATATTAAAAAAAAAGATAAGGCCAAGACGAATCATTTAAATCCGCCGTTTCTTGAAATATCAAATTTTAAATATTAAAACAATGTTATTAATATGTTTAATTTGATATTTTGAGCAACAGTGGAAATAAAGATTCCGCCGTTGCGGCCAACTGGATAATTAATTCCCTTTTTTCTTTTGGTCAAATTTTAGCGACTAGTTACTTATGTATTTTATTCCTAAAACATTCTTGAGCACAGTTGGGGCAAAACGTTGCATTGGTTTAATCTAAAAAAGTTTGCCGGTCAAATGCGTACGTACATACATACATATGTATGTTAAAGTTGTCCAACAAATTGGGAACAAGAATAAAAAACTAAAATAAATATACATATATACGTTTTTACCTTTTTATCTGTTTCCTTTGTGTTGCCGTTTTTGCGAATGAGTAATTATTAATAAATGGGCCAAAATTAAATTTCTTGAATAATATTTTCAAAATTGTCAATTACACGACAATCATAAATGGTGAAGGTTATCAAATCGTCTGAGTTAACTCGTAGAAATCAGTTAATTCTGAACCGATTTTTATTTATTTTTTATTTGAAATGTAATGCTTATAGATCGGTTGTATTAAAAAAAATTCATAATTATGTATAAAAATTAAAGGTTGTGCATCGGGAAAATCATGTATGTTGTGTGGACAACATCTTTTGAACCATATGACCGTAGGTATAAATATTTCAAATTAGAGATGTTATTTTTTATATATGGCCTTATCTTTTGATAAGGCAGACACTTGATATTTACCCAGCCTTCATATCCGCAATAATAAATTAATTATTAACTTAATTTGACGTATACCTTCTTATCTTTTAATATACAGATAGGCACTTGGAAATTAATAGTAGGTATATTGCTGAGTATTTTAAACTTTGACAAACATAATATTGTGTTTATTATTATTTTTATTAATTTTAAATTATAAAACTATGTAAGTACATACATACATATGTACTTATAACACAATTTTGGGAGTTTAGCTATAATTTTAATAATATAATGCTAATAAGCTATTTTATAATAAACCAATTTATTATTTAAACATATTTAAACGAGATCATCAAGAAAGTTTAACTCGCCTTTTAAGAATAGAGACAATTATTTATAAAAATTACGATAACTCTATAAGAAGTCCAACACAAAAAATAAAAGATTTAATAAAAACACTCATTCGAAAACATCAAAATGATTTTTAGTTTAAATCTTAATAAGTTTGTTTATTTGGCTGTACAAAATAACTTCGTTATTCCTACGACACTAGTGCTATGTTTTGTATAAAACCGTTTTAAGTAACAGTGCGAAAATATTTTTATATTTATATGTAAATACAATAAAACATATTATTAAGAAATTTCAATTTTGGTAAGAAAATAATTTTATATACTTTTTTGCATTTTAATTTCATAAAGGCGTAGTCCCTTCAAAAAATAAAAAGTGGCTATTTAAAATTAAAATTTATATTTTAAAGAAGAACAACATTCAAGGCAGGAATCTATATAAGGTGGCGACAACAAATACAACACAAACAAACACCGTCATACATTTTCTTGTACGGCAGACGCCAAAAACTCTAATTAAAATATTACATCCAACAACTAAATACACTTCATACTTACCTTTTCTGGTAGTATTTTGTAATTTTTTAATCTTGAAATATTTTTTTAAGTAATTTTAATAAAATTTTATTTCTTTTTTTTAATTTTCAAAAATAAACGAATTTTTGGCAGCTAGTTTATTGATTCGCTTTGACAACATTTTACGATTAATAAATTTAGTTTTTACAAGGCACATTCATCAGGTAGCCTCACTACGGAGCGGAAATATTAATCATTTTTTATATGGATGAAAATTATCAATTTTTTATATGGATTTTGACAGTTAAACTTACAATTTTTCCCCTTAAATGGAAGTTGAACTATCAAACTCCATATAAAAAAATGTTCCGCCTTAATATTTTCCCTTCGTAGTGAGGTTACCTGATGAATATGCCTTGAGTTTTTATCTATTGTTTTTTATTATGGCAACACTGCCAGCAGAAAATTAGAAATCAGACTAAAATATTTTTAGATCCAAACAAGACGAATCCATTAGCAGGTGAGAGAGAGCGAGACGAGAACAAATACAACAATAAAAATCAACATGTATTTTGTTTGGTTGGCTGCCTCTGTGAAAATAATTTAATTCGCCTTAATTAATATCAAAGCAAATGTAACAAAAAATAGCTGTGTTCGATTACTTTCGAAGCAGAAACTTCCGACATTTATGAAAAGTATTGAATTGAATTATTTTTTTACACAATAATAATTTATGGGCTTATCTATTAATCTTATGTGTAAAGATCCCTGAAAGATGATAAAACGACCTACAATGTTTCTAGAGCTGCTGACTGATTGACTAGCAAACAACAAAAAATAAATTTATTAACTATTTTTAATTAAAAAACAAACCTAATGTGTTTTGTTTAGTTTTACTAAGAGAAACGACGAAGAAAAAAATAGAACTAAAAACAAATAAAATGCAATTAAAATAAAAGCATAAAAGAAGAATCTGGACCCACCGCAGGTTATTTAAATTGTTAAAATGTTGTGAAAATTAGTGTTATGTGTTATTGTGTGTATTAAAAATCTCTATATATATAAATAAGTTGCATTGTGTTAGTAACTGATGTTCTCTGGAATGCGTGAACCGATTTTGTTTCTGCAAAGATTATATGAAAGGTGTCGTCAGTACCAAGGTTTTTATGTATAAACGGTCTCTGTAAGTGTATTGGTTCATGAATTATAGCCATTTTAGTGAACACTGCATTTATTTCGAAATATTTGAAAATATTTGAGTTGAAGGAAAGAGTTGAGTAAATGATCGTTCTGTAATTTTCACAGTTCGTTGTTAGATATATGGTTGTTAAAATAGGGTACTTATTTTTTTGTTATTCGACATGGGCTTGGCACCTCACAAACAAAGTAAATATTTATCATCGTGTAGATTGGTAGCAGTAATAGGTAGCGCTTTGAAATTTTGCACCGGTAACCACTATATTAATATACATAGTTTAGAGAAAGATAGACTGGATTTGAATTGTGGGCGTACAAAGTAAAAAATTATTATCCTGTAGCTAGAGAACTGCAATAGGTAGCACCTTGGAATTTCGCACCAGTAACCCCCATGTCAACGTACAAGCTTAACACTGGCGAAATTTAAATAGTAGGCGTGGAACCTCCCAAAGAAAGTGAAAAGTTGTTACCGTGTACTATAACAGGTATGGTCTGGAAAGTAGGTATAAGTAACCCTCATACCCATGGGTATGCTCTAGACATAGGATGGATTGGGGGCAGTGGGCGTCGTATCTCCTATACAAAGTAAAAAATTATTTTTGTAAACCTGGAGAACTACAATAGGTAGAGTCTTGAATCTTTGAACAATATGCATTGTCTACCAAAATACAGATTGAATTAGGATGTTGGGAGTGGTACCTCCCATAAAACGAAAAACTTATCATCGTGAATAATACTTATAGTCTAGCAAAAAACACATTTGATAAAAACAGTAGGTGTCGTACCTTGCATATAAACTAAACATTTTCGATGTAAGAATAGCGTGCGTGTTGAAGTTAGTTTGGCTATAATTTTCTTCCAAGTGTCTATTGTATTTTTTTGTGAATGGATGTAGCGAAGCACACCTGGAAGAGCTAGTTTAATAAATAAAAACTCAACATACATTCATATGTAACGCCTTTTTTAAATAATTTTTTTTTTTCATTTCAATTTGATTTTGTTTTCAATATTGTTTCTAAATAAACAAATTTTGAAAGAACCAGCCGGTAAACAGCTGGGCTATCAACACCACCCGATATAAATTCGCCTTGGATCCAAACAAAAAAGTTTTTTAAAATCGAAATAAATATCAAAAAACCATTTGTTTGGAAATAAAGGGTGGTTAAATTTTAAGGGCCGATGTTGAATAAAACACAAATTATTCAGGAAATTATTGTCAATTCTTTTTATTTTGATAATATTGGTATGGTTCAATTATGTATGGAACAAAATATCGGCCAAATGTCCGCCGCGACCTCGGGGGCACACCTCCATCCGATGCTCCAAATTTTTGATGATGCTGAGGCATAATTGAGGTTCTTTGCCGTTAATGTGCCGAATTATCTCATTCTTTAGCTCTTGAATTGTTGCTGGCTTATCGACGTATACCTTTTCTTTCAAATCACATAATCTTGGCGGCCAATTGAGATCTCCACCACGTGAGATAATGTGTCGCGCAAAAAAGCCATTGTTTCGTTAGCTGTGTGGCAACTGGCACCGACCTGTTGAAACCAAATAACGTCAACATCCATATCTTCCAATTCGGGCCATAAAAAGTTCGTTATCATCTTCTAATAGCGATCACAATTCACATAACACCATTCACAGTAGCAAGCACTTTTGGATTATCATTCGTCCAAATGTGGCAATTCTGCTTATTGACGAATCCACTGAGGTGAAAATGTGCCTTATCACTGAAGATGATTTTCTTCGAAAATTTTCATAAAATGCCTGAATAACTTTAACACGTTGCTCGATTGTGTATCTTTCCTTGGTTCAAATTGAGTTAGTCTAAAATTGAGAAATATCAAATTAAATGCAGAAAAAAACTTGACGTTTAGGTGTGGTTCACATTCAACATCGGCCTTTAAAATTTAAACACCCGATATTTTGGTAATATTTTTTTCTGTGTTCCTTCATTTGACATGGATGTTAAAACAGTTAATAATAAAACATCAAAAAGTGTAACATATTGCGCATTTTTCAATTCAGTTTTTCAGTTTTTAAACTATAAATATTAAACTAAAAAAGTGACATTAGTTTCAAACTAAATTATTTCGTGTAAAGCACATGACATAAACGTCTATTTTATGCACGCCGCAGAGACTTTTTTGGCACTTTGTACAAGCAACATTTGTCATTCTTTGCTTCAAAAAGGGACGAATTGCTTAGAAGTTCGCTTATTTATTTAAAATTTCAACAACGACATCTCCTGTTATAATCTTTTAAAAAATTAGAGAGGACAAAAAAAACTTGTAAAATATATGTAGTTAAGTATTTACACATATTTTTGTATAATTAGAATTTATCATCAAAATATTTTATTTTTCATTATAAAAATAGAATAAAAGAAAAAAAATAGAAGCAAAGACTAAATCTCAAAGATCAAACTCGAAAAGTTATACTAAAACACAAATTTTTCTGTTACCCAAATATTCTATCAGTCTGAACTACTTCAAGTACTACAACTCATCAGCACTAGGATTTCGTAATTAAAGTTCTAACCCTGTTTTCAGTAGTGTTTGTAGTTATAGTAATTGCACTAGTAGCTTTTAGGCAATTATCGCTTAATCTCCTACAGGGTCATTTGCAGTGAAATAAGTATGGGTGTACTCAATACTTATTACAACCCAACATACCAAGTGGCTTGTGAAAAATATTTTAAAAAGCTTATAAATATAAGCCTTAAGCTTGAGAAAGTTTTTGGAATTTATTGAAATGATATCGTAACAATTGTAGAAAAATCAAAACGGAACCCTTATCAAAATATTATATGTACATGATTAATAAAGGCTTATATTTGTAATTGTAGAATAAGCTTACAGAAATAATATTTTATTAATTTTGGTATAGAAAAGCTTATTCGTCTCAATATTTTTATTCGCATCATTACATAACACAGTACAACATTTTTGAGGTGATTGATTCGGGACTCAATTCTGATAATTGTTTATGAAAGTAGCCCCTTAAAGAAGAACTTCTGGATCATTCATAGGTTATGCGACTTTACGTGAAAGTAATAGGACTTGACACTTTTTAACCATTTTGGATTTTTTAAGAATTAAAAAAGTAAAGTCGCATAACCTATGAACAAAATCAGACATAAATCATGAAAATCGATGAACGCGTTACGCTTTTATTCACAATTAAGTAAAGGTATGAATTTAACTTGAAATTAATTTTAAATTATTATTTGATGTAGTGTGATAGCTATCAATTGATTTTTGAGTTGTAGCAAAAATAAAACAAATACAACAAAATAAAGAAATAAAATAAAGTAAAATGGAAAAAAAACTTTTTAAGTGTTTAATTTCCTGTTTTAATATCCGTCAACAAAGCCCTTACCCCCCGTCTCCGATTGACATTAACATGCCTTAACAAAAGTCAAACTAACTATAAAAAAAAACATTTATAATACTGGTTTGTTTTATATGAAGTTTGACTTTTATTAAGACATGTTGATAGCAAATCAAGACGGGGGTTTACTTTGATTTCAGTTCAATACGTCAAAGTATAACGCATGACGGGTTCTATGTGCCCCGGCCTAAACCCCTCTCATGATTGTTCACAAATTCCAATAACATTTAAAAATCAACAACACTTTTTTTAATTATTTTACATAAATAATAAATTCAAACCACTTTAAACCTTTTTAACCGACTTCAAAAAATGAAGGAGGTTATCAATTCGTCTGAATGTTGCTTTTTTTATGTTTGTGCCCGCAGAATTTAGTCATTTCTGAACCGATTTTAAAACTTTTTTCTTTCGTAGAAAGGAAATGCTTACAGATTGGTCCTATTTTAAAAGAAGTTCAGAATTTTGAAAATTAAAGAGTGTCCCCATACAACATACGTGTTTTTTACGTGTATGATGAACCGTAAAGGGCACCCTTTTAAAATTTAAAAAAAAACTGCTTATTACTATAGCTGCCAATAACAGAAATTAATAAAAAAATAAACTTAAAAATTAAAGGGTGTCCCCATATGTGACGTCAATTTAAATATATGAACCATTTGAACCACTGTAGACAATCACTTGAAAATTGGACATAATGTCCAATATTTATAATCAGAAATTAAATATTTATAATTAGAAGTTAAAGGGTGTCCCAATAGTTGATGTAATTAGATGTATACTGCAAAACTTTTGAACCGTAACACAGACACGGTTGAAATTTACAAAGAACCTGTATATCTAAGTCCTTTATAACATCAAGTATATAATTTAAATTTGGAAACTAAAGGGTGTCCCCATAATTGATATAATTTTACCTATCTAGCCCTATCATTTGAACCGTTATAGACAAACACTTGAAAATTAGACAGAATCTCCACTATGTCCCGTATAGTAACATTTATAAATATTTAAAATTTTAAAGGGTGTCTCATGTAAATTGATGCATATGGCCAAACTTTTGAACCGTTTTAGACAGACATTTGAAATTTACAAAGAATCTGTCCTTTAAAATAAGTGTTTAATATAAAATTGCACATTAAAGGGTGTCCCCTAGGTGATATTGTTATGGCCATATCTTTGGAACCGTTACTTTTTATTACTGTGTCAGTAATAATAAGTGTAAAAAAATAAAGGGTGTCCTCATATCTGACGTAATTTGTCGTATATGGCTTTATCTGCTTAACCGTTACGGATAGACATTTGAATGTACAGAACGTATATTACTATGTCCGTTAGAGCAACAAGTATAAAAGTATTTGATTTGAGTACTATTTCTTACAGATTGCTTCCTTTTAAATTTTTAGTTTAGAATTAATGCACATATATTTGTTTTGTAGTCGGTTTTTTTTTTGCAAGAATTATTATTTTTAAACTTTAAACCTACTTTATTATTTATGAAAAATTTTTTCAATTTCACCCGCGAGAATATTTACTAATAATAACTCTAAGCTGTTAACTGAAATCGGCGCCGCGGCGTCAACATCTAGTCGGTGACTGTGGCCGGCAGCTGTATTAATGTAATAGTAACAAATTTAAAATAATTTTAATTTAGGAATTGAGTAGATTAAAATAAAATATGTATGTACATGTCTTAATTTCACAAAAATATTTAAGATACATATACATAGAATAAACTTTCCTACACTACGATTACTTTTACTTAATTAATTAGAGATTATTATCGGTTATTATATAATTATTATATAGTTATTATCATATAATTCTTATATTATATAATTATTACATAATTATTATTATATAATAATTACATAATTATTATTATATAATTATTAGTTTTGTTACATAATCCTTTACTTGTAATATAAAAATAAATCTAAAATGTTTACGTACGCAAGTGCACTGTATTCTGACGGCTTAGCCGACGTTACTAAGTAAATAAAGCCTTGGAGGCGTTTCAATGCTAATCAACTTTGACTTCTTTCAAATAAGAAGCAAAATGGAAAAAAACAACGACTAACCAAACACGACAAATTTACTGTCCAGAATATACACTTCAGTTAACGAAAATTTTGCATTGCATAGTAGTTGGTTTAAAATTAGTCCATAAAAGTTAACTTAAAGTTAGTGTTTTTTGTAGTCAGCTACTTATTGTTTATTTACAAGTATGGAAAAGTAGTTATAATACTCTAAGTATACTTATAAGTAAAACAACTACTTTTAGGAATTGTGTGTATAAAAAGGTGGGATGTTTGGCAATATTTTGTTTATAACCTAAAATTGATTAAGTATGGAAAATCAAAATAATTTTTTTATAAGGATCAAGGAATGAATGAACCTATTTTTAAACTGTGAAATAATTAGAGTATTTATTTATTTAATTGTACTTATTCCCACTCTATAGTTACAAGTATGGGTATAGCCAATACTTTATCCAACTTTTACTTATACTTTGTTGTATTGCGTAAAATAATGAACAAGTATGCGAACACTTATTCTCTGCCTATACTTGTAGTTATTTAAGTTGAAATTGGTATGAGTATATGTGTATGGTATGTTATTTGAGCTGTAACGATACACATTTATACATGTTTGACCTAAACTACTTAATAAGTACTAAAAATGATACTTTTGTCATTCTCTGGTACAATTTACACAAACGTCATCCTTCGTCATTTTGACTACGGTAAACACTAAAAGCGGAAAAACAAACACAAACAGCTTGCAAGCAGCTATCGTTATATAAAAAATTAGATTAAAACAAAAAGAAAAACCGGATTTTAATTTGAAATAAAGTCTCGAGTCGTCATTTTGACGAAGGATGACGGTGTAGGGTTAATAAATGCGAAATTTTAAGCATGAAATATCTGCAATAAGTTTTTTTGTTACAAAGTAAGCTGAACTCTGTATTTGCAACCCTTATATAACAACTAGCTGTGCCAGCCACATCATCAGCGTCCTTACAACATTTTGTTCGATTTTGCTTTGAAAGCAATCCACCAATCCACTTTTTTATTGCTTCAGTTATGGTCTATGTATTTACTTATACTATAAAGGGTTTCGTTCCTACTAAAATAAGCGCTGCAAAGTATGCAGTACATTAAAAATAACCCGCTTTCGAAAATAAAAGGTGTATGCATAAGTATCTGTAAAAAAATGCGACTTTCACTGCTTTTTCTCCACTTTCTCTTGGAAATAAGATACAATAAAGTATCCTATATTGGAATTAAGACACTAAGATACCTTCTCGTAAATATTTTATTAAAATCCATCCAGTTGTTTCTACGTGATGAGAACACAGACAGAACTGAAAACTTACACTTCTGAAGGAATCGTTGGGTAAAGTGTCCTTAAGTCAATACTTTTGTGGATTATTTTGGTAATAGGCGTCTTGTAAACAAAGCGTCAACACTTTATATTTCGTTCTTGATATATTAGCTCTGTTCAGTAACTGAAAGTTAGTACTAATTTTTACTAATTGTTACTGGAAAAGTGTTCATTAACTCAAAAAACTAGCAACGAGAGAGTAAAACAAGAGAATAAAAATGTGAGACAAAAAAAAATTACTTCCAAGTTTTTGCTAGTAAAATTTTTACTAGCAAGAATTTGTCGTGATTTTGTGTTTGAAAAAAGAAATTAGCTCTGTTCAGTAACTGAAAGTTAGTACTAATTGTTACTGGAAAAGTATTCATTAATTCGAAAAACTAGCAACGAGAGAGTAAAACAAGAGAATTAAAATGTGAGAGATAAAAAATTACTTGCAAATTTTTACTAGCAAGAATTTGTCTATCCGCTGTTCGGGGTTTCATTCAGAAAATATTTTTTTGGAAAAATTGTATGAAAAAAGAAATTTTGCAATATTGGGGAAAGAGTAGTTTAAAGAATATAAAAGTAAATACAATTTTGTTGATGAGGATATCAAACGATAAAAATTGCATTTTCTATTTTAAATTTATGTGCATTTTAGGTCTAATTGTTTTTAAATAATAAATAGTAAACAAATCGGGGTTGATACATTTATTGCAATTGTACTTTCTTCCGGTACAATTCTGATTTTAAAATTGATATTGTACAGTTTTTTATATATTGTGAATAATAAATATATTTATGTGTTTTCAAATATTACTAATGTAAATATTATAAAAATTACTTTGAAAGAAGAATGTTTACTATCACTGACTTACCAAAAATATTAACATCTAAAGCTTAAATGCATCATAAACCTTTTCAAAAACTATCCAATATTTTAAAACAATAATTATGTTTTAATTATTGTACTTATTATTTTTGTTGTTTGTTTTATTTCTATGGGTTTCTTTAAGTTATTATTATCAGTTTGAACTTCTTTAAAGCGACATTTCTGACTAACAACGATACAACTACACGGTAGATTATTTTGTGTTTGCCTTTTAAGTACAATTACGTTTACAAAGGTACTATTTTATGGTCCAATCAGTACAAGTTTTAATCCTTCCTAACGCCACCGTAGTCTACTTGCTAATTTTTGCTAGTAAAGCGTTCATTTACTTTTTCATATTTGCGAGTAATTATGCAAACTTCCGTTTTACTTTCTCGCTGCTATTTTCTGCTAGAAAAGTTACTGAACAGATCTATTTTTGCAATATTAAGGGAAAGTGAATAAAATTTAGTTGGTGTATTATTTTTCTTTAATTATCGCGAGAGTATCAAACGATAAAATTTAGTTTTTTCATTTTAAATTTAGTTTTTCATTTTAGGTCTTTTTGTTTTTAAATAATAAATAGTAAACATATCAGGGATGATACATTTAATGCAATCGTACTTTTTTCGGTATAATTCTGATTTTAAAATTGTAATTGTACAGTTTTTAATATATTTTGTTTTAGAATATTATTAATGTAAATATTATAGAATTTTGTTTGAAATAAGAATGTTTATTAGCACTGGTTAACCAAAAGTATTGACATAAATTTTTGCTAGTAAAGCGTACATTTACTTTTTCATATTTAGGAGAGTAATTATGTTAATTTCTATTTTACTCTCTCGTTGCTAGTTTCTGCTAGGAAAGTTACTGAACAGATCTATGGTGAAACTTGTTTGAAATTATTGTAATGTTTTTTTCTTATTTTATTTATTGTATCTTCAATAAAATTGAACTAACAATAATTACTTATATCTTAAATCTAAAATAAAAATAAATATACTTGTTAAGTCCAGTCAGTGCTAGACAAAAAAAAAATTGTATGTTTCACGGTTGCTGCTATTATTTGCGGGTCATCCCTCTGACGTTCGGCCGAGAGAAGCAATGTCCTTCCTTTTTAAACGAACGTACCCACGTTCATTTAGTATGTTGCGGTACAGCGGATTTTTATGTCGTTTAAGCTATTTTAAATACGTTAACTGATGGCACGTTTAGATCTTTGCGGATGTTCGAGTTTTTTAAATACCAAGGAGCAGATTTTATCATACTTAGAATCTTATTTTGGCGCCTTTGGATTTGTTCTATATTACTAGCTAAGGCAGTGCCCCATGATTGAATGCCATAACGCCAAATTGGTTTTAGAAATGACTTGTATAATAAAAGTTTGCAATCTAAAGAAAGAGTAGAATTTCTGCCTATAAGCAAGTTTAGTTGTACTGCTTACTTTTTTTTTCGCAATTTTTTTATTTATTGTATCTTCAATATAATTGTACTATCAATAATTACTCATATCTTAAGTCTAAAAATAAAAATATATGTGTTAAGTCCAACCAGTGCTGGACAAAAAAAATGTATGTTTCACGGTTACTGTAATTTGCGGGTTATCCCTCTGATGTACGGATGAGAGAAGCAGTGTCCCTCCTTCTTAGTCGAATGTAACCAGGTTCATTTAGTATGTTACGGGCCAGTGGATTAGGATGAGTTTCAAGCTTCTTTAAATAACTTATGGCAAGTTTCGCTATTTCCGCTTTAACTGTTGGCACGTTTAGATCTTTATGGATGTTCGAGTTTTTTATATACCAAGGAGCAGATGTAATTATACGAAGAATCTTATTTTGGCGCCTTTGAATTTTTTCTACGTTCGTAGCTGAGGCAGTGCCCCATAATTGAATGCCATAACACCATATTGGTTTTAGAATTGACTTGTATAATAAAAGTTTGCAATCTAAAGCTAGCGTAGAATTTCTGCCAAGTTTAGTTGGACTGCTTTCAACTTCATTTGTGTTAATTTTGTTTCTATGTGGCGTTTCCATGTAAGGCGCCGGTCAAGATGTATGCCGAGATATTTGACGTCTAAAAGCTGAGGTATCGTTTGGTTATTTATCCGAATAGGGGGGCAAGATTCTCTACGCAGTGTAAAGGTTATGTGAGTACATTTTTGTTCATTAACTTTTATTCTCCATTTCTTCAACCATTTTTCTTAATTGGATATGTGGTCTTGTAAATATCGTGATGCTACTTCATGTCTTTCGTGAATGCTCAAAAAGGCTGTGTCGTCAGCAAATGTCGATGTGTGAACTCGGTTACTAGTTGGCATGTCTGAAGTATACAATAAGTATAAAAAGGGCCCCAATATACTACCTTGGGGAACTCCGGCTTCGATTGGCTGGGGTGAGCTCAAAAAATCTCCTTCTTTTACAATAAATTTTCGTTCGGTTAAATAACTATCTAGCAGCTAGGTTTACGGGCAAATTAAGTTTTAGCTTGTATATTAGGCCTTCATGCCATACCTTATCGAATGCTTGAGAAACGTCGATAAAAAGCGCAGAGCAGTATTTTCTCTCTTCAAAAGTCTTCTTAACAACATTGACTAACCTGTGAGTTTGTTCGATCGTACTATGTTTTTTCCTGAAGCCGAATTGATGGTTTGGAATACATCCTTTGTCGCTTAGAATAGGGTTAAGCTTAGTTATTAACATCCTCTCAAACGGCTTTGACATATTTGACAAAAGGCTTATAGGTCTGTATGATGAAATTTTTGTGTGGTCTTTTCCTGGTTTAGGAATCATGGTAACCAAGGACACCTTCCACTCTGTGGGAAAGTACTCAAGACGTAAAATGGCATTAAAAATAAAAAGAACGATTCTGAGTGCTATACGGGGTAACTCAATTAACATCTTGTTACTGGTTTTATCAACGCCAGGGGATTTTTTGGTGTTTAAATCCGTTATTGCCTTTTCAAGATCACCAAATTCAAATCTTATCGGGTCTGCAGCACTAGCCTCGACAACTGGCAACTCAACTATACCGGTCGATATATTTGGGGTAAAAACCTTTTTCAAATGTGCAGCAAATAAATTTCCTTTTTCGGTGTCACTCCTTGCGTAAGACTGGCCTTTTAAGGTTTCTACAAGCACGCCATAACGAATAATCTGATTGAGGAGTTGCGTCTAGGTCTCCCAAATAGGTTTTCAGGGATGCTACTCTTCGAGATTCCAGCATGTCTCTTAGCCGGTTCGTGCATTCTTTAAGTCTGCTTTTGAGTTGAGGAGATCTCTGTGATTGCCATTCTCTACGAATTTTTCTTTTTTCAGCCAAGAGCCGTTCGATATCTGCAGAATAAATTTGATTGTATCTAGCTAATTGTCGGGTTATTGTTGAATGTTGGGCAGCTGATTTGAGGTTTTGGCCAAGATCAATAAGACTGCGCTCTACGTCTTCAGGTGTTCTTAGCGGGATGTTTTCCAAACAATGAGTACTAAGATACTTTCTATATTTCAGCCAATTAATGCTTGTGATAGTCATTGGTGATATGATGTTTTGTTTGTCCCATATATAGACGATAGTGGGTGAATGATCTGAGGATAATTCAAGTGACGCTTCAGCTTTAATCGTTTCTCTCGGAATACCCTTGATCACGCCAAAATCGATAACATCAGGTATTTTTTGTCGATCAGTAGGCCAATAGGTGGGTTGTCCACTCGATATCACATTCAGATGCATTTTTGAAATTGTGTCAAACAAAACACGACCTTTTGGAGTTATTAGGCGTGATCCCCAAAATGTATGTTTAGCGTTGTAGTCGCCTGATGCTATGAAACAGGGACCTAGTGATTTGAAGAAATCGCTATATTGATTCTCTGATATTTGAAACCTAGGAGGTGAATAAATCGAAGAAATTACAAAGTTTTGATGAAATTCTTCGATGCAGATGTTTGTTGCTTGTAGGTAATCTTCACAAAAATCACACTGTAAATAATGTTTGATTCGAGCCTTTATTAGTATTGCTGAACCACCACATGCTCTGCCACGGGGGTCTTTGGTGTCATATAAGATATAGCCATTTATTTTAAAAAAGCTATTTGTTGTTAAGTGAGTCTCTGAAACCAGCATGACATCAATTTGTTCCTTCTTAAGGAAGTACTCGAGTTCATTTTTGTGTTGGCGCAAGCCGTTTGCGTTCCAAAAACATATTTTTAAACAGTAGATTGCATGCGTACCATTTCTTGCATCATGCTGCTCATAGAGCTCATAAAACTGTTTATCGAATGCACTAATGTCTCGATGCTTGCTTCAAGACGATTAAAATTACCAGATGGTATTTGTTCTTTAGGATGCGATTGCAAATTAGGAGTAGAATTAGTTGTCGGTGCCGCTTTATGTACTGAAGTATGATTGGTTTTTACCATATCTGCGTATGAAACATGTTGTGTTGTTGGTTGGGCTAACTGAGGATAATGAGCATTTGCTCGATATTGTTGGTGCTTAGCAGGAGTATTTAGTTTTTGAGTGGTTTTCCTTACCATGGAAAAAACTGGACAGCCTCTGTAGTTAGCAGTGTGGTTTCCACCGCAATTGCTGCATTTTTTAACTTTCGAGTCATCCCTTGCTTTGTCGCATTGGGCGGAACAATGTAGCTCGCCACATACAACGCAAACCGGAGGCAACTTACAGTAAGCCCTAGTATGACCATATTCTTGACAATTTAGACACTGGACAGGACCTGGACGCTTATGCGGCTCCTCTACAGTTATTTTACGGTGTAACAGGTATTTCAGATTGTAAATGTTGTGCGTTTCGTTCTTCTTCAATCTGATGTCTCCAGGTTCCAGTTCAACGCGAAATAGTGGTTGGGGGACACGTTCCCGATTACGGAGATTATCAACACTTTTTATTTTAAAACCCGCTTTTTGGAGTCCGGCTCTTATTTCAGCTGGATCAACGTATGAATCTACACCTTTAATGACTACCTGTAGACCTTTACTACTCTTCAGCTGATAGGTATAAAAGTTCTTTTTACAGCTTTCAAACTCGTTTACTGCTTTCCGATAACTGCTTTCATCAATGAATTGTATTTTTGTCTCATCAATGTTTCCACGCTTGATGGGAATTACATAAAATGAGTTCTCGCCAATAATTGTAATTAACTTTTTTATTAAGTCGTTCGAATTTTTCTCCCTTAAATAAACTGGAGGTGGTTTGAACGACTTAATTGCCGTTTTATGTTCACTTGTTTCACTATCTAAGATAGTAAAACGATTATGGGAATTTATTCCATTAGAGCCCTTGTCTTTATGTAATTTAGACATTGGTGCAAGCTGCGAAGATTTAGGGCTTCGACCTCTTTTTTATACCGTAATGTATATGTCCATTCCCACTTGCGTCTTGGGTTTTACACTATCCATATTAGTTTTGGTAACACTTTGTACAAAAGGCGACTTGTTTGTAGTTATTTTATTGTCATCGGTTATCAAAAGCGACGAACAAGATTGGGCTCGTAGAACTGGCGTAGTGTTTAAACACAAATTATTTTCAGTTTTATTGTTTTTATTTAAATCAAAATTGTCTACATTTTTGTTACTTAAATTAAAGAGGCTCATTGGCCCCTATTGTTTTTGTTTTATTTTTAAAGTAGCAAAGTGATAATGCCGTTGTAAAAAAAGAAAAAAGAGAGAAAGAAAAAATGTTTACAAAACACTTTGTTGTTGTATTAAAAACAAGTTTAATTTTTTGCTTTGTTTGAATTTATTCACACTTTTTGTTTTTGTTTTTGTCAATTGCGAGCTTAAAAAAAAAAAATCGCGTCCGCACTTAATAACGCACAAACTAGAACTGAACTGTTGTACTGCTTATAAATTCATTTGTGTTAGCTTTGATTCTATGTGGCGTTTCCAAGTAAGGCACCGGTCAAAATGTATGCCGATATATTTTACATCTGAAAGCTGAGGTATTGTTTGCTTATTTATGCGAATAGGGGGGCACGATTCCCTACGCAGTGTGAAAGTTATATGAGTACATTTTTGTTCATTCATCTTTATTCTCCATTTCTTCAATCATTTTTCTAAATTTAATATGTGGTCTTGTAAATATCGTAATGCTACTTTCGTGAATGCTTAAAAAAGCTGTAGTTGGCATATCAAAGTAAACAACAAATATAAAATGAACCCCAATATACTGCCCTGGGGAACTCCGGCTTCAATTGGCTCAGGTGAGCTTACAAAATTTCCTTCTTTCACAATAAATTCTCGATCGGTTAAATTATTACCTAACAGCTTATATAAGTTTACGGGCAAATTCAGTTTTAAATTTTAAATTAGGCCAGCATGCCATACCTTATCGAATGCTTGAGAAACATCGATAAAAGGCGCAGAGCAGTATTTTCTTTCTTCAAAGAACTTAACTACGTTGACTAACCTGTGAGTTTGTTAGATTGTACTCACAGGGGAAAAAAGTAAAGATTATGCGAATGTCAAGCCTCTCCCTATTACTGTTCAAAAGTTAAGCTATATTCACCAGCATTCTTCTGTTATGGGGACACCATTCAAGCTGTCTATAACGGTTTCAAAGATAGGGTCACATAGATCAAATAACATCACCTATTGAGACACCCTTTAATTTACAATTTTAAATTAAAGACCTGTTGTTATAGAGCACTTGGCCACAAAGATTCTTTGTAAATTTCAACTATCTGTCTATAACGGTTCAAAATTTTATGGGACACCCTTTTATTTCCAAATTCAAATTTATACTTTTTGTTATAGCGAACTTAGCAATACAGGTTGTTTGTAAATTTCAGCGGTCTGTGCACAACTGTTTAAAAGTATGGCCATGTGCATCAAATTAAATGAACTATTGGAGAACCCTTTAATTAAAAACTGAATATTTATACATGTGAATATTTATACATTTTATTATAACGGTCATAGTAATCGACATTCTGTCAAATTTTCAAGGTTTTGTTTATAACGGTTCAAAAGATAGGCCCATATAGGTCAAATTTCGGCAACCTTTAAAAGTTAAATTTAATTTTTTTATAAATTTCTGCTGTTGGGAGCTATAGCAACATGCAATTTTTTAAATAATTTGGTACCCTTTACGGTTCTTCATACATGTAAAAAACATGTAATATGTATGGGAACACCCTTTAATTTTTAATATAATGAACTTTTTTTAAACATAAAGAAAAAAATTTTAAAATCGTTTCAGAAATGGCTGAATTCTGCGGTTACATACATAAAAAAGCAGCATTCAATTGATAACCCCCTTCTTTTTTGAAGTCGGTTAAAAATAGATTTGAGTCCATGTCACCGATTAAACAAAAAAAAAACTCTCAAAATTAAAAATGAAATTGGCACTTCTGTTGATAATATTTTTTTGCTTTGTTAGCATATATTTCTAGTATTGGTAAAGTCTTTTTTAATCTTTTACAACACTTTACTAAAAAATCTATTCGCGATGTATCGAGTCCCATCATCAGAAAAACTCGTACAATCCAAATTAATTTAGATACGAATTTATTTCGATCACGAGTCCCGTAATTAGCGCCCAGGTATTTTTTGCCGATCAGTAGGCCAATAGGTGGGTTGTCCACCCGATATCACATTCAGACGCATTTTTGAAATTGTGTTAAACAAAACACGACCTTCTGGAGTTATTAGGCCTGATCCCCAAGAAGGAATGTTTAGCGTTGTAGTCGCCTGGTGATATGAAGCAGGGACCTAGTAATTTGTAGAAATCGCTATACTGACTTTCCGATATTTCAAATCTAGGAGGTGAATAAATCGAAGAAATAACTAATCTTTGATGAAATTCTTCAAGACAGATATTAGTTGCTTGAAGGTAATCCTCACAATTATCACGCAGTAAATAATGTTTGATTAGGGCTTTTATAAGTATTGCCGAGCATCCACATGCTCTTTCACGGGGGTCCTTAGTAGCATATAAAATATAGCCATTGATTTAAAAAAATTTATTTATTGTTAAGTGTGTCTCAGAAACCAGCATGACATCAGTTTGTTGGTTCTTGAGGAAGTATTCGAGTTCATTTTTATGTTGATGTAGCCGTTTGCATTCCAGAAACATATTTTTAAACAGTTTATGGTTTGGTAATTACTGCCTGCAACATAGTTTGCAGTTTTAACATTTCTAATGTTTAGCGACTGTAGTAATGTGTCAATGGTTCCTTTCAGACGACTATAGTTGACCGAAGGTGTTTGGTCTTTAGGTTCCGGGTGCAAAAATTGGTTCGGGTTAACTGTCGATGACGCTTTTTGAACTGGGTTGTATCTTAGCATGCCAGCGTATGAAACATGTTGGGTGGTTGGTTGGGCTAGCTGAGTGTAATGATTATTTTTCGATATTAGGGGGAGTATTTAATATTTCAGACGACTTCCTTACCACAGACAGAATAAACAGGACATCCTCTATAGTTAGCAGTGTGGTTTCCACCGCAATTGGTATATTTTTTAAAATTAGTGTCATTCTTGGGTTTATCGCATTGAGCGGAACAATGTAGCACACCACACTACGCAAACCGGTGGCAACTTACAGTATGCCCTGGTATGGCCATACTCTTGGCAATTCAGGCAATGACGGGTCCTGATCGCTTATGTGGCTCCTCCACTGTAATTTTTCGGTGCAGTAGGTGTTTCAGATTGTAAATAGGATGCGTTTCGTTTTTCTTCAATCGCATATCTCCAGGTTCAAGTTCAACTCGAAAAAGTGGTTGGGGCATACGTTCTCTATTTCTGACATTATCTACATGTTTTATCTTAAATCCTGCTTTTTGGAGGCCATCTCTGATTTTAGCTGGATCAACAT
This sequence comes from Phasia obesa, assembly GCA_949628195.1. Lineage (NCBI taxonomy): Eukaryota > Metazoa > Arthropoda > Insecta > Diptera > Tachinidae > Phasia > Phasia obesa. The sequence continues at coordinate 52,548,329 of OX451219.1, read as the reverse complement.
ATGAGTCTACACCTTTAATTACTACCTGTAGACCTTTGCTACTCTTCAGCTGATAGGTATAAAAGTTCTTTTTACAGCTTTCAAACTCGTTTACTGCTTTCCGATAACTGCTTTCGTCAATAAATTGAATTTTTGTCTCATCAATGTTACCTCGCTTGATAGGAATTACAAAAAATGAGTTCTCCCCAATAACGGAAATTAGATTTTTTCTTACGTCGTCTGAATTTTTCTCCCTTAAATATATTGGAGGTGGTTTGAACGTCATTTAACCACTAAACAAATTATATTAACAGTAAAATGTGTTCATGAGTGGATAAACGTTTAAGATTCATTATCAACATTTACCCTACATAAAAGTTACCTTCACACTGCCCAAATATACACAGAACGATATTATATACTAAAACAAGGTCTCTGGCTATCCGTCTACCTATTTATCAGTCTGTCTGTGTATCAGCGTGCTCTTGAATGAAAACCAAAAATTAAAATTTAATGACCTACCCTGTGATTGTTTATTTTTCATAATGTGTAAAATATATATAATTTCTTAGCTATCTGTAACTCGACTTGTTAGCACGTCTTATATTTTCTTAATTTTCTTATGTGTATTGAAATCTTATTTTTCAATTGCTTTCAATTTTACATTGCTTGAGTTTTTTTCTGGTCATATAATGATATGATCGCCGCCTTACTTGGAAAAACCACATAGATTTCAAGTTAACATAAATGAAGTTAAAAACAGTACAACTAAATTGGCTTATTGGCAGAAACTCTTCCCTGAGCTTAGATTGTAAACTTCTACTGTACAAGTCCATCCTCAAACCAATTTGTTGTTGTGGGATTCAATTATGGAGCACTGACTCAGTTAGAAATGTGGAAAAATTAGAGGCGACAAAATAAGATTCTACGTACGATTACAGTTACATCCTAACTAAGATCCAAACATGCCAACAGTAAAAGCAGAAATAGCGAAACATGCAGTAACGTATCTAAAGAAGCTTGAATCTCATCTAAATCATTTGGTGCATAACATACTACATTCGAATAAAAAGAAGAGATACTGCTTTTCTTGGCCGTACATCAGAGGAATGACCCGCAAATGATTGCAACAACCGTGAAACAAAAATTATTTTGTTAAGATATATTGAAGATACAATAAATTAGAAATCAACAAAATCGTTCGCATTCAAAATATTTAGCAGGACAAAATATTAGTTTTATTCTTCAGCATGCGGTTAAATACACACGAGGAACCTACTTTTAGAATTTTCAAATAAACATAATAATACTAATAATAATATGTGAATTTGGTGATGTGGTACTATTTTTTACAATTCAAATTGATATTCATACACTTCTCATGTAGGTACATATGTATGTATGTAAATAGTAATTCATTGAAATCCCTGAAATAAATAGCAATCATCACTGTGATTTCTAGGCCCACCATAGCTTTGGTACACCAAAGCTTAAACAATTTTGCCTACCTTTTCTGCAGTTTCTTAATGCTTCAACGCAAACGGAACAAACAGTATGAGGAGTCCAGGAATAAGGGTGGTAAACATTTCTTACAACAGAAGTATAGTTTGCCTCTGCTTTACTACAACATAACTACCACAGATATGACAAAATTATTCGGATTGTGTTGCGGCGGCAACCATGACCCTAAAAAAAATTTGGCGTGGATGCACTTCAACAAAACCATTTTGTCTGTACTTAAAGTTCTAAAGCACCAAGGCGGACTCATGGATAGTTAAGTACTGGCCGGCCTTATGCTATATTTATGTATTTTTTTTTTTTAAAGGAGAAGGAGCACTAGTCTATGGGGGAGCCGAAATAATTCAATTTAAATATAAAGAAAACCCCACTCCTTCCTCTGGCTATGATGATTGTTTACACCAGGAAAGTGTGCAGGTAGCCAATCTGCAGTGTAATCATTGACCAAAAAACCTGTAATAAAAATTACATAAATTAATAAATTGGAATACAAAAAGGAACGATACGTGTTTGTTACCATTATAAGCAACAGGTGGAGGATAAATACCATCAAGTCAACGGTTAATAGAATTGAGAAGAATCCTGTAAAAGTAAAAAGAAATAAATAAATTAGAGAAATTAAATTTTACTTACCTCATGTGTCTTACATTTTTTTTTGGATTTTGCCCAAGAAATTGGTAAATGGCAAAGGTACTAAACTAAAGCCCCAGGGTGTGATTGCCTTAGCTTCCTCCAAAATCTGCAGCGCGACCTATACCTTCGTATAGGAAGTGAGACTCCAAATTCAGCTAGGTAAAGTTAATAAGAGTTTAATGGTGCTCCTCAAGTGAAAATCTTGAGTTTACTGGTTTACCTATAATTAAAAATTGAGTTTAATGATGCTCCCTCCAGTTAACAGTTGAGTTTTTAAAATGGTGCTAGACCAACGTCCGACTTATTAAATTTTCTAGGTTATATACGATAAAAAAAAGATTACGCCTGGCTGATTAAGCAACCACCAATAACAGTACCGTAGTACAGCTATTGGAGGACGCCAATCAGCCAGTGTGAGAACGAGACGCAAACCACTCGAAGGCAGAACAACGAGGACGGCCTGATTGACTTTAAGCGATAATGACAATGACGCACGCACATGTTCCCCGACCCAGAGTTTCTTTACGACTGTGGCATGTTTGTTTTTATAAGTAAACATATGGAAATAAAATAGGTGGTGTTGCCACACGTTTATCTTACATTCTCAATGTTATACGTAAGAAAAGATAGTAAAGTAGTTATGAATGAATTTTTTTGTTGTTTTACGTTAGGATTGAAGAAAACACCGAATTGTATATAAAAGAAGTCAGTCGAAATGGATAAATAATTAGACAAGGATAAATAGTTAGTTTGGATGGATAAAGGAAAATATATATGCTTAGAGGAGGACAGTAGACTGATTGGAATAGTTTTTAGGGGGAAAATTAGGGTATAAATAGAGGGTTCAGCTTAGCCATTTTTGAAAAATATACTTTTTGTCAAGTCAAACAATAGTGCCATAATTTTTTGAAGTTTTTCATATTTACAATTTAAAGTTAAACAAGTTTGAAGTTTGTGTGTCATAAATTATTGGAATTTGTTGAGAAAGATTCTGTTTGCTACAAATTTTATTTCCGAAAGAAATTAAAAGGTAACTTTTACAAGTGCTCAATTATATTAGGTTAAAAGTGATAAGTTTCTTTTTCATTATTAATTAGAAGAAGCTTAAATTTATATCCTGCCAAAGAGTCTATGGTAATCATCCTTCAGCTAAAGCATCCAACCTCTCACGCCGGCATTTCCAATAAGTTTGTAAATAAGGGGAGAAGATATAACCTGTCCCGAAGATCCTGTAAACCCGTGCTCCTAGAAAGAGGCATCAAGGAGGGTTTCGATCACAGGCAAATAACCAAGCAATTATTAGGTAGTTCCCAGGTAATCTCTTATACGTTCCTTTTTTTAAATGGTGGTCTTGCTGAAATAGAAGTCGTCATAAAATTTATGTATACAGACATAAATTTAAGATGTCTGCAAATAATACAATAAGCCAAAGAAAAATGTATACAAGTTAAACGATTTTATTTGCAAAAAAGAAAAAGTTTTATTAAAAAAAGGAACAAATTAAATAAATATACATATATGTATGTATGTTTAAAAGTTTGATTGTATGATCAGAAAGTTGTATCGAGGTATAAATGTGAAAAAAGCTTGGATTGTTTTACGATTGTAAGGCCCATTAAGATACCCAATTTAAGAAAAAAATATTTTAAATTTTAATAATGTCCAATGTATAGATTTACTCAGCTTAATTTACGTTAGAATTGGGTAGATTTAATTCCATAAACATAATCGTTTAAATGAGCTCTTTTAGGCAGATAAATAATTTTTTTTATTGCGTAAATTAAAACTTTCAATTGAGGAAGTGGGGGATGAGGAAATAGTATACTAAGGAAGTCAGAAGAAGAATAAAATTGTATTAGGTTATTGGAAGTTTGGTATTTTGGCGGAAGCCCTTTTTTTATTGTTTTTGTGACCTTCAGGTTAATGTTTATATACAAATTTTGATATTGTATTTTCATGTTAAGTTTTTTTTTTTTAAATATGTTTAATTATAATCTTAACTTTATATTGTAATAAATCATTTAGAAACATGATTGAATAAAAGTTTTTTTCAGTGGTGATTAATGTGAGGTAAGTGGGTGTAGAACGATTATAGGATCCCATGTCAAAAAAAAGGATATGAGGGATCATGGTAGGGAAAGGGCGGCTGGAGTGAACATCTTACTACCTATGTTCCGTTTATTTTTGTGATATTGCTGTAGTGTTCATAGAATTCATTTATTGTGACAGTCATTTGGGTCATGGCGAAGGGTACTCTTTCTCACGGTTCTCAGGGTACTCTTACTCAACACGTAGCTGGTCACACAATAATTCGCCGTGGCGCCTACAGATCTCGTAACAATTGTTTAGACAATGTCTCCATTCCATATTTATACGTTACAGAACACTTAAAATACGCAACAACGAAGACAATAACCCCGCGAGGACTCAGTAGTTTGAACATTGTATTGACGCTTCTGCGTCAAATCTAATATTAACCAGTCTGCGCCCAAAACACATTTGATTTCGTAAAAATCAATTCATTTAAAAATCAATCCTAATATGGAAGAAACATGTTCATGTCATGGGTGTGTATATTAATAAAATAACTTTTTTAATATATGTATAGAGAGCTATAAAAATATGACGTTTTTTTTAACAATTTAGCAAACAGCTTTCAATTATCAAAATCAATGTAGACGTGTAGTATTCATTATCATTAAATATTGTTAAGCGAAAAATAATTGTTTATTTGAACGACTAATTTTAGTTTTAAGTAAAATATAAACACATGTTATAGTGTGTAAGGATTACATCCATAAACTTTAAAGTAACATGCGAAAAATATTTATTTAAATTGTAACATAAAACCCTTTTTCCTACTTCTCACAACATGTCTGCCTGCATTCTTGCAAAAATGCAAACGAGAAACACAATTATAGAACCATGATAATGCTATTAGTTGGTGTTAAGTTGTAGTTGAAGTTGTGTGGTTATAAGATGATAAATAAAATTTAAAAATTGGAAAGATAATTAGTTTTGGGCTACTCCATCGAATTAATATCGTGAAAATTAACAAGTTAGAATTCCTTCGGGGTGATCACATCTAAAAATAAGTATTCTTAAAATATGAGAAAAATTAAAATAAGTATCCTTAACAAAAGAAGAAAATACAATAACTATCCTCAAAAAAGGAGGATATGTAATTAGTCAGGAAAAATTAAATCGAAAAAATATCTCCAAAAATGAGTGTCAAAAATCCCAAAATTGCAATTTTCAGTCTTTTGACCATAAAATACACTTATGGACAGAGGTGATGAAATACTTTCTGCAATAGTTGGGAGTATATATAGCTATATTACGGCAGTATTCTTTTTTCGATCCGAGCTTTTGGATTTTGAAAATATAGGCTAAAGTCATCTTTTACAAGATTGATCGACTTTTTATCGACGTTTCTCAAGCATTTGACAAGGTTTGGCACGAAGGCGTAATATATAATTTAAAGCTGAACTTGCGCAAAAACACCTATAAGCTCTTAAAAAATTATTTAACGGATCGAAAATTTTCACTAAAAGAGGGTGATTTTTTAAGCTCGCCACAGCCCATTGAAGCCGAAATTCCCCAAGGTAGTATTTTGGGACCAATTTTATATTAACTCTACACATCAGATATGCCAATTTGTACCCGAGTCCACACATCAACATCTGCGGATGACACAGCTTTTTTAAGTATTTATGAAAGCGCCCAAGTATCGTCACAATTTTAACAAGACCATATACTCAAATTGGAAAAATGGTTAGACAAATGGAGAATAAAGGTGAATGACCAAAAATGTACTCAAATAACTTTCACACTGCGTAGGGACTCATGCCCTCCTATTCGCATAAATAACCAAATAACACCACAGCTTTCAGACGTTAAATACCTGGGTATACAGCTTGACCATCGCCTTACTTGGAAAAGCCACATTGATTTCAAGTGAACACAAATTAAACTAAAAGCAGTACAACTAAATTGGCTTATTGGCAGAAACTCCACCCTGAGCTTAGATTGTAAACTTCTACTGTACAAGTCGATCCTCAAACCAATTTGGTGTGGGATTCAGTTATGGGGCACTGCCTCAGCTAGCAATGTAGAAAAAATTCAAAGGCGCCAAAATAAGATTCTACGTATAATTACAGTTGCTCCTTGGTATATAAAAAACTCGAAAATCCACAAAGACTTGAACATAATATCAGTCAAAGCAGAAATACCGAAACATGCAGGAACGTATCTAAAGAAGCTTGAATCTCATAAAAACCCTTTGGCGCTTAACATACTAAGTGAACCTGGTTCATTCTACATACACTAAAAAGAAGAGATACTGCTTTTCTTAGCCGAACATCAGAGGGATGACCCACAAATTATTGCGAAAACCCTGAAACAAACATTATTTTTGTCTAGCACTGGCTGGACTTAAAAAGTATATTTTTTTTAGATATGAGTAATTATTGTTAGTTCAAAAATTATTGAAGATACAATAAATAATAAACGAACAAAAAAAAAAATTGATTTAAACGTAAGTACATATTGTTTGCTTACACAGAGATATAAAATTTTTATATATACCTTAAGAAAATTTGTTTCCATTAAAAAATAAGATTGACGACCATCTTAGGCTTTGGAATTTTCAAATTGAAAATCCTCTAGTTTTTAATCAGAAATTTTTCCGCAATATTTCGCTCACTAACTATTGAAAAAATCGAAAAAATTTTCTGAAAAGTGTTTAAAATATTTTGAAAAAACTAAACAAGGATATCGAACAATTTTAATTTTAAAATGCTTATAACTTGCTCATTTTAAAACATAATTTGCGGATCATTTTATAGGTATTGTGTAGACCTTTAAGACCACGTATAATATTTTTAAAATCAAACAAAAATTTAAGAAATGCCAAGCTCTTAAAGAAGTAGCAACGGCGAGGTCCCCAACTCAAAGTTGGGGACCACAGCGCCATGTTTCAAGTCTCTCTGAAATATATTTATGTGTGTGTGTGTGTGATGTTCATGTGTGTGTGATGAATTAATGAGACTTAAGAAAGGAATGTACTCATACAGATCTCTACTGCATATGATTGTCTATCATGAGTGTATATCAGAGTTAAACATTTCATAGCACAATTGTGCTAAAACAATCACACGTATACTCTTACGCTCTCGTATTCAGTCGTCATTTAGGTATTAATGACAACACATGTGCGGATGCTTACGCATTTTTTTCAGGTTTTTTCTTGTTTTTTTTTAGTAATTCTTATCCAGCGAACATTTTGAAGTCAGAATGATATGTGAAAAATATTTCATGATAAATAATGCATTTGGTAACATGCAATGTCTTCTATGTTACCAAATGTTTACAGAAAATAGAGAATATGTTATTAAAAGACATTACGTTTATTTTCATAGTGACATGAAAAGTTTCGAAGGTAAGATAAGAAAGGATCATTTAGATATGATAAAAAACATTTATGTAGAAAAAATAAAAGAATGGCTACTTGGAGTTGATGAAAACAAAGAAAGGACAGAAAATAAAAATATAAAATTGGAGGTATCAAGCTTAATAAGCTTAGATATTGTTAGGCATGGTAGGCCTTTCACTGATGGGATATTTTTTAAAAACTTATTAGAAAAAGTTTTTGAAAAGCTTAACTATAACACTAAGTTTATAAAATCTCTTCCGTTGTCGGCCCCAAGTGTAGTACGACGTATTGGTCATATAGGAAATTTGGTGGAATCCGCTATTAGGGAAAAAATAATAAATTGTGAGTATGTTTCTTTTTGTTTAGATGAAAGCACTGACATTAATGATCTTTGCCAATTGGTATTATCTATTCGCTGCGTGGATAGCAACTACGAGGTTTTTGAGACAATGTTTTCTCTAGAAACATTTAATGGAAATGTAACGGGCAAGCTTTTATATGAAGTAGTCAGTGAAAAGCTTTTTGATATTATAGATAGAAAGAAAATTGTTGGAGTCTGTACAGATGGGGCAAATATAATGACCGGAAAACACGAAGGCTTCATAGGTTATCTAAAAAAACCAAATATCAGTTTTAAGCATTCACTGCATTATTCACCAGGCCGCTCTTGCATCAAAATTTTTATCCAATCATGCCAGTATGAAGACTGCAGAGTCTATAATTAATAAAATAAGAGGAGGCCATCATGCACTTACTCACAGAAAGTTTGTTAATTTTTTCAAAAGCAAAAACAGCGCATATAATGACCTTAAAATATATACTGAAGTCTGCTGGCTTAGCCGTGGTGATTGTCTAAATAGGTTATTTAACTTGAGGGAAGAAGTGCTGCAGTTCTTAGAAACTGAAAATATAGCAGACTGGGCAATACAGGCTTTAAAAGATAAAAAATTTATTTTAGATTTAGCATTTTTGGCCGATATAACCACTTTTCTGAATGACTTTAATATTTAGAACTGCATGGAAAAGAAAAACACTTGTGTGATCTCTCTAAAATTCTATTTAATTTTAAACCAAAAATATTTTTACTCATCTCTGAAGTTCAAGCTGGTGACTTTTCAAGTTTTCCAAAAACTTCTCTAATATATGTCAAACAGGACGATGGCACAACATTTGAATATACAGCAGTACTTGAAACAATTTTTTATAACTTTCAGGACAGATTTGTAGATTTTGAAAATATACAGCAATTTATTGATCTTTTTGAAAACCCTTTTAACTGCGATGTTACCAAGTATGTGTTTGATATACAATCTGAACTGATAATACTACGAAGTGTAATAAATGCTCCGAAGGTAAATAATATATTAGATTTTTGGAAAAACTTGGATAAGATATCATACCCCAAAATTACAAAAAATGCCTTAAAATATTTGTCATTATTTCCCTCTACTTACCTCTGTGAGCAAATTTTTTCAGACTTGAAATTTATTTGTACAAAGCAGCGAAATAAGTTAAGCTCGGTACACTTAAAATATATTTTGCTAGTAAGAAACTGCCATAAAAGCATAAATATAGATAACTTTGTAGGTTAGTGGTTAAATTAAAAAGATTTTCAAAGACATCAAGCATAATAACTCTTCCTATTTTTCGGTTTCTATTTTTTACCATTATAAATTATTTATTTATTACTATTATAACGTATTTATGCAATTTATACAATAAAAATACGTATCTATTTAATTGGAAAAGGGTAAAATATTTCCTAAATAAATTATATTTGAAATGATTCACTTTGTGTTTGTTGGGTAATTCTCTCTCATAATACAACCTCATTTTTAGTTTTGTTTACCCCTGGTGTATATCAATTATACACCTAATTATAGAAACCAGCGTTAGTTGACGATGACGCGAATTCAATGGTTTTTCTTCAACCAAAAAGTACCACGTACTTGTCGAATATCAAAAAATAAATATCGTATTTTACCAACGGTATATCTAGTGACAAACTGTGAAAACTATAGAAAGATCGGATTACTGATGTAGGCAGCTATAGCTTTCCAACAAACAAACACATTTTGTGCTTTATATATATACTAGCTAACCCCGGTGCGCTTCGCTACACTCATCCACAAAAAATACACTAAACACTTGGAAGAAAAGTATGGCCAACCTCTAACTCAAAAACGCACGCAATCTCACATCAAAAATGTTTTAGTTTATATGCAAGTTACGACGCCTACTGTTTCCAACCAATCTGTTTTTTGCTCGACTATACATATTAACACGATAATAATTTTTAACTTTTTATGACAGGTACCACTATCCTAATCCTGTGTATTTTGCTAGACTATGCACATTAGTATGAGGGTTACTTGTGCAAAGTTTCAAGACTTTAGCTATTGTAGTTTCCTAGGTACACGATAATAATTTTCACTTAATATGGGAGATACCACGTCCATTATCCCAATCCAGTCAGTATTTTGCTACATTATCCACATTACTTTAAGGTTTAATTGTGCAAAGTTTCAAGGCTCCATCTATTGTAGTTCTCTAGGTACACGGTAATAATTTTTCACTTTGTATAGGAGGTACCACGCCGACTGCCCCAATCCAGTTTATATTGGTAGACTATGAGTGTTAGCATAGGGGCTACTCGTGCAATGCCTTAAAGCTCTATATATTGCAGTTTTTTTGGGTACACGATAATAATTCCTCACTATGTATAGGAGGTACTACACCCACCATTCCAATTCAGTCTGAGTTTCTCTAAACAATGTATCTTCGTATAGAGGTTACTGATGCAAAATACCCAGACGCTAGATACAGCATAATAATTTTTTAGTTTGTATAGGGGGTACCGTGATCACTCTCCCAATCCAGCCTATGTTTTTCTAGAGTATATGGAGTATATGCGGGTACTTGTACCTACTTTTAAGATCATATCTATTATAGTACTCTATGTACTCGATAATAATTTTTCACTTGATATGGGAAGTACCATGCCCACTGTCTCAATTCATTCTGTAATTTAGTAGATTATACATATTTGGACAGGGGTTACTCATGAAAAGTGTCAAGGCGCTATCTATTGTAGTTCACCAGGAACACGATAATAATTTTTCACTTTGTATGGGAGGAACCACGCCTACTATTCCAATTCCGTCTGTGTTTAGCTAAAGTATTTACGTTAATATGATGGTTACTTGTGCGAAATTCCAAGGCGCTACCTATGGCAGTTCTCTAGATGCAGGTTATTAATTTTTCACTTTATATGGGAGGTACCACGCCCACTGTCCCAATTAATTTTGTATTTTGGTAGACTATGCACATTAGCATAAGGGTTACTCGTGCAAAGATTCAAGGCTCTGTCTATTCCGAAAACAAACACAAAAAAACACATTTTGTGCTTTATATATAGATAGATAGATAGATAGATAGATAGATAGATAGATAGATAGATAAATAGATAGATAGATACTCTCGTTCATTTTTGTGTTGGCGTATGCCGTTAACGTTCCAGAAGCATATTTTTAAATAGTTCATGGTTTGTGAAGTACCGCCTGCAACATCATAGATTGCACGCGTAGCATTTCTTGAATCATGATGCTCATAAAACTGTTAAACGAATGCACTAATGTCTCGATGATCGCTTCGAGGCGACTAGTTTTAACAAAAGGACTTTTTTCTTCAGGTTCCGGTTGCAAAATTGGATTCGAAAGAGATTTAGTTGGCTGTTTTAGCACTGTAGCAAGATTCGTTTTTAAAATATCTGCATATGAAAATTTTTCAGCGCTTGGCTGTCGTAACTGCGGGTAATAGGCGGTTGTTTGATATTGTACCTGTTTGGGAGGAGTAGCAAAATTTTTAGAAGACTTCCTTACTATAAAATGAACAGCGCAGCCTCTGTAGTTAACAGTGTGGTTTTCACCGCACTTCCTTCGGAAAGGGATAGGAGTAAATAAGACAGAAGGTTAGTGTGATAGTAAAGCTTCGCTTCTGGCAACACTGCAATTGCACGTTATGATAATTTTTAGAACAGTAATAATGCAGCGCCTCTGGTGTTATTTAGGTGAATTAGTTTGAAGCTAGCATAGCCAATTTATAATTATTTTACTTCGCTGGCGATTTAGTGCTATGTGGTAATACCGGCGAAGGAGGGCGCTGTGATAAGCATTATTATAAAAAAAATTAATACATATCAGAAAAATTGATGTTGCCACTGCTGAGAATTGAACTCGTGACTATTGCTTAGTAGTCAACGTGCTAACCACTTAAGCTACAGCGCCCTCATTTAAACACTGAACAGGTACTGACCGTTTATGCGGTTCTTCTGTGGGGGTTTTTCGGTGAATTAAATATTTAAGGTTTTACATGGGGTGTGTTTTGTTCCTTTTCAACCTAACACCACCCGGCTCCAATTTAACTCGAAATATTGGTTGGGGTATGCTTTCTGTATTTCTGAGGTTGGCTACACTTTTAACCTCAAATCCATCTTTTAGTAGGCTAGCTTTTATTTCGGTTGAACCTACGCATAAATCAATGCGTAGGTTCCGGATTTCAAATTCGTTAACTGCTTTTCGAAAATTGCTTTCATCGTTAATTTGAATTTTTGTCTCACTAATATTTCCACGTTTAATTGGGACCACATAAAAAAAATTTTCTCCAATTATTGATATTAAGTTTTTGAGTAATTGATTTGAATTATTTTTTAATATATGGAGGCGGTTTGAACGATTTTTGTACTGTTGTGGCCTCACTTGTCTATTTATCCAATATAGCAAAGCGCCTTTGAGAACTAATTCTATTCGATTCCGTATCTTTGGGTATCTTTGGAGATTGGTGCTAACTTATTTCTCGCGTGTTTGTTGTGGTTCAGATCCTTTTTGGGTTGAACAACCACTACCTATCTATCTATCTATCTAACTATCTATCTACTTATCTATCTATCTATCTCTCTATCTATCTATATATATATATATATATATATATATATATATAAAGCACAAAATGTGTTTGTTTGTCGGAAAGCTATAGCTGCCTACACCAGTGAACCGATTTTTCCGAAATTTTCACAGTTTGTTATTGCATATACGGATGGTAAAATAGGTTACATATTTATTAGATATTTAACGTGGTCGTGGCACCTCCCATATAAAGTAAATATTTATCATCGTATATCTTGGTAACAGTAATAGGTAGCGTCGAACCGTAACCTCTATATTAACGTCAATAGTTTAGCGAAACACAGACTGAATTGGAATAGTGGGATTGGTATCTCCCATATAAAGTAAATATTTATCATCTATATTAACATGCATAGTTTAGAGAAAGATAGACTGAATTGGAATAGAGGGCATGGTACCTCCCATACAAAGTGAAAAAATATTATCGTGTTCCTGGCGAACTACAATAGGCAGAGCTTTGAATCTTTACATTAGTGAGCCCTATGGTAATATGCATAGTCTACCAAAATACAAAATTAATTGGGACAGTGGGCGTGGTACCTCCCATATAAAGTGAAAAATTAATATCCTGTATCTAGAGAACTGCGATAGGTAGCGCCTTGAAATTTCGCACAAGTAACCATCATATATATTGTAGATAGTTTAGCTAAACACAAACTGAACTGGAATAGTAAGCCTCGCATCACTACAATAGATAGTGTTGAACCGTGTTCAACATAGTTTAACTAAGTATATTTTTCTTATAGCGCTTTTTCTAAATTTCTCTTAAATTTACATATATTTTTCTCTCGAAGAGAAACATTTTTATTTTGCCTAATTTGTAATTTTACTTTTTTTCTCATTCTCACATTATAAAAACTTGAAGTTCCTTTAATTCTAACATGTAGTAATAGTTAAACCGCCAAAGAAAGGCTATAATAAATTGATTAAATATAATATTAAAATCAATTGCCTTTTTTTCACAAAATTACAGGAGCTTTGTGACTCAACATTTTGGTCCTTCAAAGGTCCTGCTTTACAAACCGATTTGATGGAAATTGTACTAAAGTGGCGCAATTACAAATATGTATTCACAGGAGACATTCAAAAAATGTACCGACAGATATTGGTGCATGAAGATGACCGCCGATATCAACAAATTTTATTTCAAAGCAAAGAAGACAATTTTGTGACGCCGTACCAGTTAAAAACTGTTACTTTTGGAATGAACTGTGCGCCTTTTTTGGCAATACGTACTCTTTTACAACTAGGCGAAGATTGTCAAGGTCAATATTCAAGTGCATCAACGATTTTAAAAGAAGAAGCCTACGTTGATGATATTCTGTCAGGAGGATACTCTATAGAAGAGACAATCGCAAAACAAAATGATATCAAAGATGTTCTAAATTCTGCCGGCTTCCCCTTGAAGAAAATTACGGAAAATAACAAATTTCTTCTGGAAAATTTGCCCCGGGAAGATCTTCTTGATGAAGAATTTTTAAAGTTAGATAGTTCCAGCACTATTAAAACCTTGGGGATTCGATGTCAGACTCATTTTATTATAATGTAAAGCCCATGCCAACATTAAGCTCAGCCACTAAAAGGCAGATTTTATCTGTAATTGCAAAATTATTCGACCCACTACGTTGGCTAGGTCTAATTATTGTAGTTGCCAAAACGTTTATGCAACAACTTTGGGAATGTAAATCTGATTGGGATGAAGCATTCCCACTAAATCTATTAGTAAAATGGAACCAATTTATAAAAGATCTACCTCTGATTTCTAACTTGAAAATTCCGAGATGTATAAAATTTGGACCGCTGTATCACATTCAAATACACGGATTCTGTGACTCGTCGGAGATTGCATATTGTTATGCACCTTATATGCGAGTTACTCCAGAAGGGTAGTTGCAAAAACAAAAGTCGCACCTATAAAGAAGTTAACTATACCAAAGCTTGAAATATGTGGAGCTTTGTTACTTGCAAAATTGGTAGAAAACTATAAAATGAGCGCCAAGTTCCCCCATGAACTTTTTCTCTGGACAGATTCTTCAATTGTCCTTGGCTGGGTGCAGAAATCGCCCCAGACGTTGAAAACATTCGTTGCGAATAGACTTTCGCAAATAAATAACATGGTTAACAATAGTAACTGGAGACACGTAAAGAGTAAAGACAATCCAGCTGATATAGGCTCTCGAGGATGCACCCCGCAAGACCTCATTAGGAGCAATTTATGGTGGTATGGGCCCTCTTGGCTTACACATCCAATAGACACGTGGCCAGAACCACGAACATTTGATCCAACGGAATTGGAAACTAAAAGATCTTCAAACTTTTACCTTAAAGCTGTAACAAAAGATGTAAAGTCAACTGAAGAAATCGAAATAGTCGATATTTTAATTAATTTTTCTTCTTTCCCTCGAGCGTTAAGAGTTATTTCATACATTATTTGTTTTATTAACAAAATTCGATTACAATCAATTCCTCAAGAATCATTTATAACGACAGAAGAAATACGGAATACCAAAACACGTTTAATTATGATCTCTCAGCAAAGATACTTCCCAAAAGAGATAGAAGGTCTTCACAACAAACTCCCATTAGGACGAAAAAGCAGACTTCTCACCGTTACACCATTCCTTGACAAAGATAATCTACTTCGTGTTGAAGGTAGATTACATAACTCATACCAGAAAAATCTCGTTTCGCAAATCTTCTTGTGAACTACACTCATCAAATTCTACTTCATGGCGAGCACCACATCATGCTTCGTGCCTTAAGATGTTAGAAACCTCATCAGGAAATGTATACAAACACAAACTTCAAAATCAAATAATGTCCGCTCTTCCTCCAGAACGTGTAAAATTCTCTCTACAGTTTACCTATACCGGAGTCGATTTTGCCGGACCATTCTCATTGAAGACATCAAACCGCCTGAGAATCTAGAAGAATCAAAAGTTCACCGCCTTACTTTTATTAAACGTTGGGAACGCCTCAACGCAATACAACATATTTTCGCCCAACGTTGGAAGAACGAGTACGTAACAGAACTTCAGCGCACGTTCAAGTGGAAAATCGAAAGAAACAACATCCAAGAGGATGCTTTTGTCATCGTTAAAGACGATCTCCTACCACCTACCAGTTTTGTCTAGGACGTGTTACCAAAATTGTACGTGGAAAAGATGGTCAAGTTCGAGTGGCAGACATCAAAACAAAAAACGGCATCATTACAAGGCGAATTGTAAAGTTATGTATTTTGCCGCTATCAAAAAATGATCAAAACTGTTAAAACCAATTACTTAAATTCATCATTTTATAAAATAAATCATTTAAAGAGAAATTTGTGGCTTAACAAAATTGCTAAGTACTCAGTATATACATATGTATCTTTCTTTTTGCCCAAACCTCAACAATGCTCGCTGCCATTTGTACTTACGCAACCATCAACTGAAGTACTGTCACACGTTTCAAGCAATGAATACTGACAAAAGACACTAATTCATTGCAAAAATTAATTACTGCCTGAATTGCTTGGCGGTAATACATATTCGTTTTTGGTGTGAGTTTAACAACAGATGCCAAATATGTGTTCATCTGCACCACACAATGGTTCACAGACCCCGAGAAGAAATTAATTCCTCATTGGCAGTAGAGAAACTACCAGGCAAGTGGAATGCTTGCCACAGCAAACAACATGCCGTCCGGCAGGATGTTGATCCGTGTTCAACCTAGTTTAACTAAGTATATTTTTCTTATAGAGCTTTTTCTAATTTCTCTTAAATTTTCATATATTTTTCTCCTGAAGAGAAACCTTTTTATTTTGCTTAATGCTCAAGAGGAGCTTAATGTTAAATTTGTAATTTTACTTTTTTTCTCATTCTCACATTATAAAAACTTGAAGTTCCTTTAATTCTAACATGTAGTAATAGTTGAACCGCCGAAGAAAGGCTATAATAAATTGATTAAATATAATATTAAAATCAATTGCATTTTTTTCACAAAGCTAAAGGAGCTTTGGGACTCAACAGATAGCGCCTTGAAACTTTGCATGCGCCTTGAAACTTTGCATGAGTAACCCCTGTGCAAATGCGTATAATATACTAAATTACGGAATGAATTGAGATAGTGACCGTGGTACCTCCTAAAGTAAAAAATTATTATCGTGTACATAGAGTACTACAATAGATATGATCTTAAAACTAGGTAAAATTAACTCGCACAGCCATATACTCTAGAAAAACATAGCCTGGATTGGGACAGTGATCACAGCACCTCGTATACATAGTGAGAAATTATTATCGTGTACCTAGAAAACTGCAATAGATAGAACCTTGAGGCTTTGCACGAGTAGCCCCTATGCTAATGCACTTAGTCTACCAATATATAAACTGGATTGGGGCGTGGTACCTCCTATACAAAGTGAAAAATTATTATCGTGTACCTAGAGAACTACAATAGCTAAAATCTTGAAACTTTGTAGAAGTAACCGTCATAATAAAGTGCATAGTCTAGCAAAAAACAGACAGGATTAGGATAGTGGTACCTCCGATAAAAAGTTAAAAATTATTAACGTGTTAATTTTTAACTTTTTATGGGAGGTACCAGATTGGTAGGAAACATATAAACTAAAACATTTTTGATGTGAGAATAGCATACGTTTTCGTGTTAGAGTTTGGACATACTTTTCTTCCAAGTGTTTATTGTATTTTTTGTAGATGGATGTAGCGAGGCGCACCGAGGATAGCTAGTTTTATATAAAATATAATTTAAAACAGTGAACTATGGGTCAAATGACCGGTTTTTTGAGGCAATAAATCACAGGAATCGGGGTGCTGTAGCTTAAGTGGCTAGCACGTTGACTACAAAGCAATAGTCACGAGTTCAATACTCAGCCGTAGCAGCATCAATTTTTTCTGATATGTATTAATTCCTCTTTATAATAATGCATATCACAGCGCCCCTCCTTCGCCGGTATTACATAGCATTAAATCGCCGTCGAAGTAAAATGATTAAAAATTGGCTATGGTAGCTTCAAACTTATTCGTCTAAATAACACCAGAGGCGCTTGCAACACTGTTCTAAAAATAAGCACAAAGTACAATTGCAGTGTTGGCATAAGCGAAGCTTTACTATCAAACTAACCATCTGTCTTATCTACTACTAGCCCTTTCCAAAGGAAGTAACACAGTTAATATTAATTGCCTGAGTGTTACTTCTCTTAAAAAAAAGCAATTAGACTTTTAAAATTTAGTACATATGACTATACCTTAGTCTTGGGTAAAAAATTCAAGTCGATTCGCCCTAATCACGCCAACTTATTGTAGTTCTATTGTTTTCCATGTTAGGGGTCTTCGGAAATCCATATAATTTTATAATTTTTATGTTGCTTAACAAAGCCTTTTGAAAAAACTTATTTAATTCACCCACTACCACAATTTATAACAAAAATAAAGTCAATTCAGTAATAACATAAAATTAGCTCCCAGTGCCATCAATAGTTAATCTCACCAAAAAAAAGAACACGGAATTGTATAAAAGTTAGTACTTTATAATTAATTCTTACATCAAAATTCTCCAATATTTGGTTTCGGCTGAAACCCCAATAAGCCTAAATTATTTATAACCAAAAATTGCTTTGAATTTCCGCCATATATTGGGAACGACTGAGAAGACTTTCTTTTAGTAAACACGTTCAAAACTTTTCCATCAATTAAAGTCTTAATAAGTTGATACTTTACCGATATCTTTCTACCATTTACCAAAAAATATTCTAAAGGCTCAAGATTTTGTATTTGCTCATCCAGATGATTTTTTTTTTTCTTTCAAAATATGCTCCTTGCTTTTCTTTTTAAATTCTAAGTGGTAAATTTTAAGTGGTCGAAAAAAGCGAACAAAGTGAGGTATGAGGAGATTAATCCAAACGGTTGTATATGCAAAGTGATTATTTTCAATTGTATACCTGATGTAACAAATGGCAATTTATATAAACTTTCTGGGGATTGCTGCTATATACATATCTGTCCTGTAGAACCGTCGAAACCATAACTTAAAACCAATGTGACTTCATTCAGTTCAGCTATTTGCATCAAAACTCTCTTCTTGGTATGACAAAATTATTTTTGCTGTATGGTTAACTAAGCTCTGCAAAGGCATTTGTGATACATGAGCTGATATTGAAGCAGCATTTTGCCATGCTTTTCTTGCTATTTCCAACATGAGAACGACTCTTTTGTTTGCGACATCATTTTCAGATAATTTAAATTCCGTCACATTTGATAACCGTACCAGAATTAAGGTAACCATAAACAAGACAATAATATTGAGTAACTTATTATAAATATGACCGTTTTGCTCCACACAGTAAATAAATCAATATTTTAATATTGATATAATTCTTGCAAAAAAAAAACCGACTACAAAACAAATATACATATGTATGTGCATCAATTCTTAACTAAAAATTTAAAAGGAAATAATCTGTAAGAAATAGTACTCAAATCAAATATTTTTATACTTGTTGCTCTAACGGACATAGTAATATACGTTCTGTACATTCAAATGTCTATCCATAACGGTTCAGCAGATAAAGCCATATACGACAAATTACCTCAGATATGAGGACACCCTTTATTTTTTTACACTTATTATTACTGACACAGCAATAAAAAGTAACGGTTCCAAAGATATGGCCATATAGGTTAAACAATATCACCTAAGGGACACCCTTTAATGTAAAATTTTAAATTAAACACTTATTTTAAAGGACAGATTCTTTGTCAATTACAAATGTCTGTCTAAAACGGTTCAAAAGTTTGGCCATATGCATCAATTTACATCAACTATTCAGACACCCTTTATAACTTTAAATATTTATAAATGTTATTATACGGGACATAGTAGTGGAGATTCTGTCTAATTTTGCAAGTGTTTGTCTATAACGGTTCAAATGATAGGGCTAGATAGGTAAAATTTTATCAATTAAGGGGACACCCTTTAGTTTCCAAATTTAAATTATATACTTGATGTTATAAAGGACTTAGATATACAGGTTCTTTGTAAATTTCAACCGTCTCTCTGTTACGGTTCAAAAGTTTTGCAATATACATCAAATTACATCAACTATTGGAACACCCTTTAACTTCTAATTATAAATATTTAATTTCTGGTTATAAATATTGGACATTCTGTGCAACTTTCAAGTGATTGTCTACAATGGTTCAAATGGTTCATATATTTAAATTGACCTCACATATGTGGACACCCTTTAATTTCTAAGTTTATTTTTTATTAATTTCTGTTATTGGCAGCTATAGTGATATGCTTTTTAAAATTTTAAAAGCTTGCCCTTTACGGTTCATAATACACGTATAAAACACGTATGTTGTATGGGGACACCCATTAATTTTCAAAATTCTGAACTTCGTTTAAAATGGGACCAATCTGTAAGCATTTCCTTTCTAATAAAGAAAAAAATTTTAACATCGGTTCAGAAATGACTGAGTTCTGCGGGCACAAACATAAAAAAGTAACATTCAGACGAATAGATAACCTTCTTTTTTTGAAGTCGGTTAAAAGTGGCGCAATTTTCTTGCATTTATATATGTATATATGCATGTAAAATTAAACAAAACCTACATAGATACATACTTATGTATATTTAACCAAATTGTAAAATTATTTTTGATTAAAAAATTAAAATTAAACAACTTGGCAATAAATAATTTAAATAAGTACAAAGATAATATTTTGTGATATTAGTGAAGAAGACGACGCTTGTCTAGAAATCATTATTGTACAATGTTGTTAATACATTGCAAAATATTCCTTTTCGGCAATTTAAATCAAAAGACGTTTGATTTTGTTTAATATATTGTGCCTACTAATATAATATACACATAGGCAATTCTATTGTACAATATCAGTTATTGCACAATAATATTGCAAATGTATGGGTACCTTAACAGTTTTTTAGCTATGCAGTTATCAAAAGAGGTAAATATTACTTTTTTATAAGCTTTGAATAAAATTGTTTACAACAGCATTTACAACATACTTGCGGATTCAAAATATCCTGAACGTACTTCTTCAAAATTAATGTCAAAAGAAATATAATTTTGTGTAGACTAATAATCTAAAAAAAACTGTTTTTTTTATTTTATGCAAAGCGATCAGCAAAAAAATTATCAAATAACAAAAAAAAAAAAATAAAAAAAAAACGATATTTAAGAACTCCGTGTTGTACAACAAACTTAAGGCAGTTTTCAAAAAAGCTTGCACCACATTTGTTTATCAGTTATAGTTTTTGCTGCACCGCACAAAAAGTTTATCTTGTAATGTTGTGATAAATAACTCTAAATAAATACTTGTAATAATTTTCTTTTTCACCATAACGTCGCATTTCTTCTGAAACCACGTAAGCGCCAAGTGATAACTTTTTAAATATGGGTTTAAAACAATTTTTGTTTTGCAAAACACGATGTGCGATTCTTTAAAGGGTGTAGAATCTTTTTGTTTTAAAAATTTGTTACTTATAGATAACTGTAGCCAAATCTGTATCTTACCTGCTTTTGGCACCAACAGCAAATTACAATTTTTTCACTATTTTTGGTTTTTGTCAAATAAGAAAGCGCAAATTTCTGTGTGTAGAATAATATTTAATCTTATGTTTATCAAAAATAAACTTTAAACTTTACCACAAAATACTCCGAACGGTGAAAGTTTCCAGATTTCTTTTCATCTCAATTACCAAAATTTTGTGGTTGAGACTTTAAAATTCCCCACTTGTAATATAAAAACCAGTGCATTTTGCACACACAAAAAAATAGTATCTAAGTACCTTATAAAATAGAACAAAATTTATAAGATATCTCTATGTTTTTTTTTTTTTTTTTTTGAGAAGGAAGTCTTATTATTTTAATAAGGAAAACATTTTGAAAAAATCAAGAAGAAAACCTAGGATTTTTATTAGGTATTCTTCTTGATTTTATTAGGCTATCTTGTTTTTTTATGAAACCAAAAAAATTTTCGAAACAAAAAACTGAAAACAATTTAAAAAGTTTTATACACAGAAAAATCTATTTTTTATATTCAAACAATTAATTTGCATAATCAGACATGGTTTGAATATGGTTCTATAAACAAATTTGTATATTTAAACAATTAAATTTAAATCTTGTTTATTTAAAATATTCCCCGATTTTTTCAAACAAATAACTGTGATATTTGGTAAAAAAAATTATTGCGTTTAGAAAAAATTTCGAACAAAAAAATTGTCTGAATCAGACAAAAAATTTTACTGAAAATTATTAAAAAATTCAAACAAAATATTTGTCTGAATCAGACAAAAAAGTTTACGAAAATTATAGAAAAAATCAAACAATTAATTTATCTGAAACAAATAAAAACTTTTCTGAAATAACAAACAATTTTCACATAAATAATTTAGCTAAATCAAGAGTCAAAAGTTGCCCCACTTTCATACTTTGCATTGACGGAGACGTACTGATTGTGACAAACACTCATTAGAAAACCTGTATGTCAACTTCCTTGTACGTTGAAAAAGACGACGTATAACGTATGACGGATTCTATGTGCCCCGGCCTTTAGCGACTAGTTACTTTTGTATTTTAGGCACAAAGCGTTATCTCTTGAGCATAATTCGTGCAAAACGTATTCCGTCAAAAGCATACATATATATGTATGTACATATTTAAATGTGGTTGCCATTAACGCCAACTGAAAAGCTGCGAATAAAAAATAATAAATATGAATATGTAGCAATGTTATCAACGCAAAATTTGTACATATTTACCTCTTCCTCCCTTGGGGGTAAAACTGCCACTGCAGCATATTCAAAAGCTTTGACGATGTGCTCTCAGTGAAAATGGGGGCACCAGACGCTAGCATGAATCTGAAAGAACAGGTCAGAAGGAGTTGGATGGTCTCCAACCCCTAAACAAGAGGTTAGGGACATGGGTCCAGGCTTGTAAGTTCTATAAATTGTTACTTAGTACATATTGAGCACTGTGCGATGATGGGACAATGGCATTTAAAGGCGGTGCTATTGCCGCTTCAATGCACTTTTATTGTGTATTGCGCTTTATATACAACGTCAACACATTAAAAACTCACCCGGTTGTATGAACACCGTCCGAAAAGGCCCAGCAAGGCTAGATACTTCCCTTAATCTTGATCACGAATATACCT